>JAECUM010067231.1:0-11914 GCA_016617855.1 Megalonaias nervosa
CACCGAATTTCTGAACCAAGCTTTCCAAAAAGACCACCGAGAATCCCAAAACCAAAGCCAGCATCGTGGAACGTTTCCAACACACCTAGAAAGAACGCATGTGGAAATATTTTACGCTTCAACACACTCTCAAGTACATCGACGTCTTACCGCACCTCGTCCAAGCGTACAACTAATCTTACTATCGAAGAATCGGACGTACCCCCCAAGAAGTGATTCCCGACAACGAAGTCACCGTCTTCGAGCGTCTGTTTGGTACGTCCCCGAGAGTGACTGTTTCCAAGAAAACTGAAGTATTGGCAGCAGGAGATTGGGTGCGCATTGGCAAAACCAAACGCACTTTCGACAAAGGTTACTTACCCAACTGGACCACCGAATTGTTTCGTGTCACTGAACGAGTGCGTGGCCGTCATCCTCCCGTCTATAAATTAGAGGACATGAACGGAGAAGTGTTAAAAGGAAGGCTTTACTTGCCCGAGTTACAACGTGTGACCAGAAAAGAACACAAAGTGTACGAGATCGAAAGCATACTCGATCGAAGAACCCGAAAAGTAGGAAAAAAACGTGTCAAAGAAGTCAAAGTACGTTAGAAAGGATATCCTCCCAGTTTTGACTCTTGGATCGACGCTTAGCAAATCATCGACTATAAAAAGAAGTGACCATCATGCCCTTCAATACAGCCTCAGCTACTGCAGTGGCCACGCCTTCGCCCAGTTCTTCTCTGTAAGATCTACAAAAGCAACCCTTGTGCGTGTGGTGTGGAGAACGTGTGCCTAAAACGCAAATCGTCTTTTTCTGCCAAATCTTTGTGGTGTATTGTGTCACCGGTGCTGCCATTGCCAATTTGAGTTTGCAACAAGGGGACAAACAATTGTGGACCATTTTACTCAGCAGTTGCATCGGTTACCTTCTTCCCAATTCGTCCCTGAAATATTCCTCGAACGGGAGCCTTGCGTCCAACGTCAGCCCCCCTTCCAACAGTCACCAATTCAATCACAACAATTCTCTTTTAGACACTCCTCTGACTTCCAGTGACCCCTCGGACACTAGAACAGTGGAATTATGAACAAGCAATTTTACTTAACGTTACCCAGTGACAGTTCCATGGAGGTGTTTCCCAATAACACTTTTGTGCTGTTACACGGCCAAATTACCTCAGGCCATCCAATTGGATCACGAAGCCCATTGGGAAGTGGCTTTGGTGGAAATGATTCACACTACACAAATCAAAAACCATCATCGAAAATCAAAACATTTTTACGGTATAACTTCATGACGAGCAAGTGCAACAAGCCTTGGATGAACGCTCCACTGCAAGTGACTCTATGAAAACACAAGATCCCAAAACTAAACGAACCACCTATCAGTTGACCATTCCCCCAGGTTATTATTTTAGTGAACAACATTTGGTGAACACGACTTCTACCAAATTCAGTACCGTGTTTGCCAAAGCCTTGGAGAGAATCAGAAAAAGTGTCACGATCGAATACCACAAAATAGCTCGACGCCTACTCATCAAATATTCAGAGAACAAAGTATTGGCCATTACATTTTGTCCTGAATTGTATGACATTTTGGGTGGAGAACCCAAGTTGATCAAGGTGAAAACCGAAATACCAGCCATTACTAGCAACTTGAATTTTGCGAAATATTTTCGATTCCCTGTAGAAATGAACCAAGGACGAATTCAATTTATGTGTACTACGATGTGGTGGAGTACAATGTAGTGGGACACACCTCCGTACCGTTACTGCGTGTCATTCCTTTCAAAGTGGATTCTGCCACGAACGCTGACGAGGAATGTGGAAACATCTATCACGTTCTCCTCAGATTTGTACATCCTCACTATTTGCCCGTCAGTAAGTCGTATTTCGACACTGTCAGCATTACTATAAAAGGAGATCTAGGACAAAATATTCCATTTAACAAAGGGAAAGTCACAGTGAAACTCCATTTTCTAAAACGATTATTCTAACTCCTCGTCAGTCATGTATCCTGTGTACCAAGGAGTCGCTCGACAGCGAGGAATTGGCTTAGGAGACATGCTAACATCGGCCTTTCGTACAGTGGCTCCCGTTTTGAAACCGATGGTGACACGGGGATTGCACGCCTTTAAAGATGCCGCGTTGACGCAAGGTAAAGAATTTCTCGAAAAATGTCATCATTGACAAACAAAACCCCAAAGAAGCTTTCTTGAGAGCAGGTAAAAATATCTTGCTTCAAACGGGCAAAGACATTTTGGGCCGACGAGAAACTCCTATAAATACTCTGGACGCTGTCGAGTTAGGCATTCCTGCTTCCCTGACGCCACAGCAAGGACAAGGCAGAAAAAGACGACGAAAACACCCCTTGTGAGGACTTCACGCCCCTAAAGCTAGAAAGATTAAGAAAAGAAAAACTGTCCGAGAGTTAGACGTTTCTGATTATCCAAAAAAGAAAATGATGCACCGAGAGTCTTGTGCTTGTTCCAAGTCGGAACTGGATCTGCTTGCCATGCCACCCTCCATGATGACGATGCAAGAATCCCAATGGGTCGAATTTCATCCCGTCTCCTCTTTGACGGATTCAGCTCCCATCGAGTTTGAAATCAAAGGACAACCCGAAGATTACATCGATCTGAATAGCAGTTACTTGCATCTGAATCTGAAAGTGATCAAAACCGACAACACCAATCCGGGAGCCGATGCCAGAGTAGCTCCCGTCAACAATTTCATGCATTCCTTGTTCAGCGAAGTGGATTTGTACTTGAATAATATACTGGTCAGCAGCAGTATGGATACTTACCCTTACCGAGCGTACCTAGAAAATATCTTGACGTACGAAAAAGAGGCCGAGAACAATCATCTGGATGCTTGCGTGGTATGGAAACCTGACATCGCAGGGGAAGACACGTTTAACGACACAGCCCTGACAGCCGATGACAGTTCTCACAATGTGGGTTTTAACAACCGTCGAAGGAAAATCCTGCAAGCTCGTAGTTTAGAACTGATGGATCGCTTGCATTTAGACATGTGGTTGCAAGACAAGTATTTGCTGAACGGAGTGGATATTCGCCTGAGACTCAATCTCAGCTGTGTCGCTTTCCATTTGATGGCTCATGCCAACGAGTACAAAACCATCATCCAAGAAGCCAGACTTTACGTGCGTCGCGTAGAAGTGTTACCTAAAGCGGGAAACGACATTAGTCACACATTGAGCCGATCGACGGCCAAGTATCCGATACGACGTGTAGAAGTGAAAACATTCACCATTGCTGCTTGACTTCGATCCAAGATCGAAGACCATCTGTTCCAAGGACAGTTACCCAAACGTTTAATCGTTGGCATCGTCAGTAATGCAGCCCTCAACGGAGCCCACGATCAGAATCTCTTCCAATTTAAGCACTATAGGGTGTCCAAAATCGAAGTCAGTCGCGATGGCAAGACCTTGTGTACCAGACCTTTCGAACCAAACTTTGCCCAGAAGAATTACTTAAGATCGTACTTGTCCCTTTACGAAACTACGGGACAGCTAGGAACCAACACTAGTCACGGCATTTCGTGCGATGATTATGAAGGAGGTTACACTTTGTGGGCTTTTGATTTCACTCCAGACCAAGACAGCGACGAGGGACATTTCCATCCTATAAAATCCGGTCAACTGCGTATGGAACTTCAGTTTGCAGAAGCTCTCACTGAGACAGTAAACGTCATCCTGTATGCCGAATTCGATAATACCATAGAAATCAACAGTTTGAGAGAAGTCATTCTAGACTATTAGAAACTATGGAAGACTCTTATCCCTCTTTGAACATTGGAGAATCTTTGGAAATGGAATAGGAGGATACCGTGAAAGCAGAACCCCAAGACCAAGACGAAGAGGATGAGGTAGTTGTCACGTCCAGATGGCCATAACAAGAACAGCGCTTAGTATCCTGTTTTGCTAAGCATCTGGCGGATACAATTACGAAATTGACCACGAAAGATTGTTATGGATGTCAAAACGATCATCCCAGTCAAATTCAACACGATAAATGTTTAATGATGAGCCAAGAAGAAAAATTGAACGAGTATCTGGACGAAGCTTGGAGTCTCGTCTCGGAAGAAGCAGTGTTGCATGAGTGGTATAAAGGCTTGCGTGATCTTTCCTGCCCTCTATTGACTCCTCTAGAGATCTATCGCATCGAAGCACTCTTAGCCCAGAGTGAGTAGACAAAACGAATAAAGGGTTACTTGACAGAGATTTTCAAGCAAAAAGTCAGAATTGAATTGATGACTTATCATTACCTGTGAAAAAGAAAACAACAAGAAAAAAAGCAAATTGGATACCTGGGAACCTTATTACCTTTTGAATCACAGTTCGTATATTGCTTCTTGGAATCCTGTCGTGTGTGCTAAAGATGAACTACCTCATCGTAAACCTCAAGACCATCAAGCTTATGTCATCAACACGGGCGACAGTCACCTCCCAGGAACCCACTGGGTAGCCGTTTATTTCCCTCAAGAGGATTGTGTGTTGAGTATTTTGATTCGTATGGATTGCCCCCTTTGGAAGACGACATCATTGACCTTATGAGAAGAAATGCCCAGACGACACGATTCAATAATGTGAAATTACAAGGCACAGATTCCATGGTGTGTGGACAATATTGTGTGTATTTTCTTCATTAACGCAGTCTTGGATATCCGTTTGAACATTGAGTGACTTATTTTGATCGTAACTCTTCTAGAAACGATGAAAAAGTAGATCGATGGTTTTGTGACCATTATGGTTAACTTTTGTCTTTAGCTAGAGAACGTAGTGTACATCAATGGCCTCATGACTTCCATCCATGGATATCTCATATGATTTCACAACATTGTCAACCTTGTCAAAAATAATTTGTTTGATGTTACTGTTTATTGTTAGTTATTTGTTGGATAAAAAATGTTGTGCTTTGAAAACAATGTGTCTGTTGATTGTTTTCAAAACAAATTATCATTACAAATGCTCTTTGACTTCTCTCTATCCCTCACCATGACATGAGCTATCATAGCGTTCCGACACTAAAACCTAGTAGGGGTTTTATGCATTCACGTTCGTTTGTGTGGATAGTATATATGTATATGTTTTATGCGTCCTCGTCCGTTTGTGTGGATAGTATATATGTGTGTGTTTTTTGCATTCTCATTCGTCTGTGTGGATAGTAAATAGGTTTGTGTTTTATACTTTCTCGTTCGTTGGTGAGGATAGTAAATAGGTGTGTGTTTTATGCATTCTCGTACGTTAGTGTGGATAATATGTGTGTGTGTGTGTGTGTGTGTGTGTGTGTGTGTGTGTGTTTTATGCTTTCTCGTCCGTTAGTGTGGATAATAAATAGGTGTGTGTTTTATGCTTTCTCATTCGTTGGTGAGGATAATAAATATGGTATGTTGTATGCATTCTCGTCCGTTGGTGTGGATAGTAAATAGCTGTGTTTTATGCATTCTCGTCCGTTGGTGTGGATAGTAAATAATATGTGAAGTGAGTGTAAGTGATGTTTTCATTCACGTGCGTGCTTGAAGTATATAAAAGCATAGCGTTCGTCATTCGCGCCATTCAACGCTGAATATAAAAATATGGCTAGCAACATGGAGAGACTGATAAGATTGCTGAACGTAGCCAAGGATCAGGTGGCAGGAATGATAGAAGAGGAGGTGGAAAAAAAGAGGCTTCATCCATCGTAAATATGTGAGAGTGGAGACATTGAAGGACGCACTTGATAATGTCATCCAAGTGAGGTGCTTTTTAGAAGAGCAAGCAAATTTTATGGAGTGGTCTATTGTCCTGTTGGGATTAGAGAAATTAAGGAAATCTGAAGACCTAATGAGAAAAGTGATGAAAGAAGAGGTAACGAAAATCAAAGACACATGGGTAAAAGAAAGAAAGGAGAAGGAAAACAGAAAGAGAAAGGAGGACTTTGAAAGACTAAATCAAAACTGGATGAAGGTACAAGAAAAGTTTAGAGAGATGGGACATCCTGACTGGATTCCAGACGAAGAAAAGAAAAAGAAGAAGAAAGGAATCATTGGAAAAGTGACGAGCTGGTGAAACAAATGGAGCCAATAGAAGAAAAAGAACCCAAAGGCCCTTTTCAGGGCCACTCCACTGCCTCGAAAAGATTTATTCTTTCTTGTCTAAAAAAATTTATTCGATTGTATAATTTATCTTTTAACTCACAAAATCATTATTCTCTTATCTAAAAATTTTTTTTTAGTCAGTTGAATAATTTGGGTATAATATTATAATATCCACAAACACGAATGCGAATGATTCAAACTTTATATAGAAATGACGCAGGTGGCATGACGTCACGGTACTTGCTATATACTATGTACAAATACGACCGCGAATGATTCAAACTTTATATAGAAATGACACAGGTGGCATGACGTCACGGTACTTGCTATACACAAACACGACCGCGAATGATTCAAACTTTATATAGAAATGACACAGGTGGCATGACGTCGCGGTACTTGCTATATACTATACACAAACACGAACGCGAATGATTCAATCTTTATATTGAAATGACACAGGTGGCATGACATCACGGTATTTGCTACATTGTTGCAAGTGTCCAGTACCGTGACGTCACCCTACCTGTGCCATTCCTCTTGTCGCTATACAAAATTCCCATTGTCCCTATAGAGTCCCAGGTGTGCTAGTCGCTATACAAAATTCCCATTGTCCGTATACAGTCCGAGGGTGACTTTTTGTCCGTATAAATCTTGTCCGTATACAGTCCCGGCGGGGGGGTGGGGGGTGTCTGTAATTCTAATTCCCATTGTCCGTAGACTACCCCCCTATACTACTGTTGTCAAATTAAAAATGGTTGATCCAATCGATCGACATTGTGCGTGTTGTAATACCCAGTTCCCATAGGGTACCCCTTATTTCCTTAATTTTTGTAGGAGAAATTCTTCAGAACGGCCTTCGCGGGTCGATTCTATTCCTTAGAGATAAAATGTCAAAGAAGGATCCATTTCAAAACTCTTTCAAGAGGGTACATAATGTCTCAGCTGTATAGGTAACATATACATTACAGCATGCAGTGTACCCAAACCCCTTGATCTAGCCGAAAATTTCTCGAAATCGGCTCGACGAATGTTCTTTGCAATTTTCCTGCTTTTTGAACATATACAAATCTAGATACCGCCGACGAGGAGTTGGAATCAAAATCCTCTAAATATGTGTCAAGTTAGTACAAATATTGATCCAATGGATCCTAATTGTGCGTGTTTTTCATATCGGTTGCCATAGGGTGCCCCTATCTCGGGTTGATTCTACCCCTTGACATAAATTTTCAAAGAAAGGTACATGTCAAAACTCTTTTAAGACGGGACGTATAGCCATGGGTATACGCAAGATATAATCTCCGTACAACATGTGTTGTACTCAAACTCCTCTATATAGCAGCGAGTTTCTCCAACACGGTTCGACGAATTTTCTTCAGATTTATCTACTGCTGGAACAGAATCCTAGTTAGATATTTTCCAGAAGGCGTTTAAATCAAAACCCTCGAAGTCGGTGTTGAAAAAAATATAATTCATTATTGCTCAAATCGATCTATATTATGCGTGTATTTCATATCCGGTACCCTTAGGATGCCCCTTATTTGGATGATTCCTCTCCTTGACATTCGTCAGAACTTGCTTCCTAGGTCCAGTAGAGATGCAATGTCATTGAATGGGTCCATGTCGAAACTTTTTAAGGAGGAGAGGCAATGTTCCAACATTATGCTTAAGATATAATCTTCTTACGGCATGTGTTCGACCCGAACCCCTTTATCTACCCGCGAATTTCTCGAAATCGGAGAGACGAATGTGTTTTGAAAATGTTCCTATTGCTAGGAGGGTCCCTCATTAGATACTGTCCAAGAGACGTCGAAATCAGTTTTATGATCAGGTGTACAATTAGTACAGATGATTGATACATTAACATTTTTGTGTTGTTCATACCCGACACCCATAGTGCGCCCTTATTTCGCTCTTTTCTCTCGACGAAATATCAGTACATCCTTCGCTAGTGGACTTTATTCCCTAGGGTTAAAATATCAAAGAAGGTCCAAGTAAAACCTGAATCAAGAGGGGAATTAACCACTCAAATGGAAACGTAAGATATAATCTTACAGCATTGTAGAGCTCTAATTTCTTTATCTAGCCGCAAATTTCTAGAAATAGACTTGAAAAAGTTTCTTCTAATGTTTTCTACTGTTAGAACGGATCACTACTTTTGTAATGCCCATGAGACGTTGAAATCAAAATCCTCTAAGTTGGAGTACAATTAGTACAACCTATTGATACAATCTATTAACATTTGCTTGTTTAACATACCCTGTACCCATAGCGCGCCCCTTATTTCGCTGATTACTGTCAACAAAGTTCGACTGGTCTTCCTTCGTGGGTGGAATCTATACATTAGATGTACAATATCAAAGAACGTTCTATGTCAAAACTCTAGAATGGGGGACGCATTGGCCAAAATGTAAACGTAAGGTATAATCTTCTTACGGCATGTATTGAACCAGATCTCCTTCACCTAGCCGCTAATATCTCGAAATCAGCTCGTGGAATCTTTATGAAAGTTTTCATATTGCTAGGACGGGTACCTATTTAGGTACTGTCCAAGATACGCTGAAATCAAAATCCTCTAAGTAGGAGTACAATTAGTACAAATTATTGAAACAATCTACTAACATGTTCGTGTTGTACATACTCGACACTCATTGGGTGCCCCTTATATCGCTGTTTCTTGTCGACGAAATTCGTCAGGTCTTCCTTCTTTGGTGGACTTTATACTCGAGAGACAACGTATCACTCGAACTCCTGTATCTAGCCACGAAATCTCGAAATCGGCTCGAAGACGTTTTTTCGAACATTTCATACTGTTAGACCGGGTCCCGATTTAGATACTATACAAGAGACGTTGAAATCAAAATCCTCTAAATTATTCGACTATTGATACAATCAATTAACTTTTGCGCTTTTTCATACCCGGTTCGTAAAACCTACTCCCCTTTATGTCGCTGACTCATCTCGACGAAATTTTCGTCAGGACTTCCTTCATAGATGTGCTCTATCCCGTATGGATAGAATATTATAGAAGGTTCCATGTCAAAACTCTAAAATGGGGACGTAATGGCCCAACTGTATTCATAAGATATAATCTTCTTAAGGTGTGTTGTTCCCGACCTCCTTCATCTAGCCGCGAATTTCTCGAAATGGGCTAGACGAATTTTCTTCAAATTTTTCGTACTGTAAGAACGTATCCCTAACTAGATAATGTCAAAGAGGCGTTGAAATCAAATTCCTCTAACTAGAAACTAAGTTAGTACGAACTGTTGATACAAATATATAAAGATTTGAGCGTTTTTTCATACCCAGTACCCATAGGACGCCCCTTATTTCTGTTTCCTCTGGACGAAACTCTTCAGGACTTCCATCGTGGATGGACTCTATCCCCTAAAGAAGAAGAAAGGGCCCATGTCAAAGCTCTTAAGAGGGGAAGTAATATCCCAACTGAATACGTCAGATATCATCTTATGGCATGTATTGTACACGACCTCCTTCATCTAGCTGCGAATTTCTCGAAATTGTCTCGACGAAATTTCTTCTAATTTTTGCTACTTTTGGAACGGATCACTGAGTAGACGCTGTCCAGGAGCAGTTGAAATCAAAATCCTCTAGGTTGGAGTACAATTAGTAAAAACTATAGATATCATCTACTAATATCTGCGTGTTTTTCATACCTGGGACACATAAGGCGCCATTTATTTCGCTGTTTCCTCTCGACGAAATTCGTCAAGATATCCTTCGTAGGTGGACTCTGTCCCCTACAGATATAATATCAAAGAAGGGTCCATGTCAAACAGCACAAAGAGTTGACGCAATGGCCCAAAAGTAAACGTAAGATATAATCTTAAGGCATGTGTTCTACTCGACTTCTTTTATCTAGCCGCTAATTTCTCGAAATCGGCTCGACGAATTTTCTTCAAAACTTTCCAACTGTTAGAACGGGTCGTCAATTTAATACTGTCCAAGAAAAGTTAAACTCAGATTCCACTAAGTTGGAGCACAATCAGTACAAACTAGTGATACAATCTATTAAAATTTACGTGTTTTTCACACCCGGTACTTACCGTTCGCCCCTTATTTCGTTCCTATCTCTTGACGAATTCGTCAGGACTCCCTTCGTGGAAGGACTCTATCCCTTAGAGATCAAATATCAAAGAAAGGTCCATGTCAAAACTCTTAAGAGGGACGTTATGACCCAACTATATATTTATGATCTCATCTTCTGACTTCAAGTGTTGTACTCGACTTCCCCATACAGCCGAAAATTTCTCAAAATCGGCTCGACGAATTTTCTTCAAACTTTTCCTACTGTTGGAACGGGTCCCCGTTTAGATACCGACCAAAAGACGTTGAAATTAAAGTCATCTAAGCTGGAGTACTCTTAGTACAAACTAGTGATAAATCTATTAACATTTGCGTGTATTTCATACACGGGACATATAAAGCACCCCTTATTGTGCTGTTTTCTCTCAATGAAATACATCAGGATTTCCGTCGTTGGTGGTCGCTATCCCCTAGAAGTAAAATATCAAAGAAGGTTCCATATCGAAACTCAGTGAAAAGTTTACGCAATGGCCCAAATGTAAATGTAAGATATAATCTTATAGCATGTGCTCTGCTCGACTGCCTTTATCTAGCCGCTAGTTTCTCGAAATTGGCTCTACGAATTTTCTTCAAACCTTGATTACTGTTAGAACGGGTCCCTAATTAGATAATGACTAAGAGACATTGAAATAAAAACCTTCTAAGTTGGAGAACAATCAGTACAAACTTGTAATACAATTTATTAACATTTGCGTGGTTTTCATGCCCGATACCCATCGGGCACCCCTTATTTGGTCGTTTCCTCTTGTCGAGATTCATCAGGACCTCCATCGTGGATGGATCTATCACCTAGAGATAAAACATCAAAGACTGGTCCATGTGAAAACTCGTAAAATGGGACGTAATGGCATAGCTGATTAGGTATGATTTCATCTTCTGATGGCATGTGTTGTACTCGACCATTTTTCTCCATTTGAGAATTTCACGAAGTTTCTTTACACCCTTCCTACAGTAAGAACGGGTCCCTATTTAAATACTGACCAAGAAACGTTGAAATCAATATCCTCTAAGTTGGAGTACAATCAGTACAGACTAGTGATACAATCTGTTAAAATTTGCGTAATTTTCATACCCGGTACCCATAAGGCGCCCCTTGTTTCGTTGTTTCCTTTCGACGAAATTAATCAGGACTTCCTTTGTGGGTTGTCTCTATCCCCGAGATATAAAATATCAAAGAAGTGACTATGCCAAAATTCAATCTAACTTGACGTAGTGTCCCAAATGTAACGTAAGATATAATCTTACTGCATCTGTTGCACTCGATCTCCATTTTCAAGTCGCGAATTTCTCAATTTTAGCTCGACCAATTTTTTTTTTTCTTTTTCCTGTATTTTCCTGCTGTTGGAACGGGTCCCTAGCTAGATAATGTCCAAGAGGCGTTTAAATCAAAATCCTCTAAGTGGAGGCTCCATTAGAACAAACTATTGATACAACCTATGAATATTTGAATGTTTTTCACACCCGTTACCCGTCGGACACCTCTTATTTCGCTCTTACCACACGACGAAATTTGGGAGGATTTTATTTGTGGATGCGCTCTGTCCTCTAGAGATAAAATATTAAAGAAGTGTCAGTATCAAAACTCTAAGGAGGGGACGCAATAGCCGAACAGTACAATGGTATATGTTGTACTCGACCTCCTTTCTCTAGTAGTGAATTTCTCGAAACCGGTTCGGCGAATTTTCTTCAAACTTTTCCTGCTGTTAGGATGGGGCCCTATTTAGATACTGTAT
>JAECUM010067232.1:0-10124 GCA_016617855.1 Megalonaias nervosa
TGTTGCCCTTCGAGCCGTTAAACCAAGGTATTTTATATTAGCCGATTAGGTTTACATTATACAATTGACATAATCGGAATAATATCCTCACATGTAGTAAAATGTCATTTCCTTTTGTAAGAGTGATGTACTGTTTCACATTCTAGAATCAAATATTTGTATTTTATTTCGGTAGCAGACAAATGAGATGGTTTAATTGTAACTTTTAATTTGGTTTATAATATCATTAAGTTTATTTTTTTTAGCCTTCACTTTATCCATCTAAGTTCACTGGTACTTTTTTGACCCATAAAAACTAATAACCATTGACTCAGAGAAACAGACACAGACAGGTTTGTGAAAAGTTTGGAATACTTGCAGACTTAAAAGAGTTACAAATCATTATGATTCCACTTTTTTGTTATGATTTGTTTTTATGGGTGGCCTGTACAAATCTGTCGCGTCTTCTGTGGAATCTTTCCCGTGCATTTTGAAAATATGCTGCAATTGCATCTGTCACAAGATGCATTTAAACTATTTTTCACTTGTGCCATACAAAGTGTGCCATCCTCAATCCGCTATCGAAATATTCTTTGAACACAATTTTTTTATTTTTCTTTGCTAATTGACAATGCAAATTTATGAACGACAAATGAAACTTGGTTCTTGGTTTTCTGTAGGTTGTAGGGAGATACATCTTGCGTAAGAACAACTAAGTCTCAACAACAATTATTTCAATGTTGAACATGAGATTGCTTTGACCACTGCACAGATTTTTCTTTTCATTGTTTTGTCAATTTTATTGGATAATATAATCTAGCGATATGCATAATTTAATACCTATATATGTAAAATAAGATGCATTTTAATGGACATTCTGCTCTTGCATTTATATAAAACTTGCATATTTACAGTAACACAAGATTTAATATTAAGATAAACTAAGCAACAGCTATAAACAATTGTATCAAGGTTTATAAAACTTAATAAATATTTAATTGTCAAAATTATAAATGAAAATGTGAGAGGAACCTAGAATATTATGACGTGAATCAAAAGTAAGCATGATCAAGTTCTATAAAGAGATCGGAATTGTACTGGTCGACCAACAAACGTAACGTTGTCAAAATGGCGTCGGTAACAACTCACTTGAATAAATCATATTAATCCCCGAATAACAGTATAGCACATATAATGGACACATTATATTTCCACTGAACAGTCCAAATACAAATTATTCCTCTCGAATAATATATGAGTGTAACAGAAAATAAGTCTGCAGACTTGTAACAGGAACACAAGAAATTAGAACGACTCCAGAAAAGGAATTATTCTGATTGCTCAGTTAGCTCCTGATATAAACCTTATATTACGACTATCTTTCACTACATACACACGCGACGCATCTTACTACTGAATTCATTCCGAACATGCATATCAATGTGCCCTATCCCATCCAACGGAAATTTTCTGAATTTTTTTCGAACCGTTGAAACCACATCAGCCAATTAAAATTGACCCAAAGTTTTCATAAGGTGTTAATAGTAAAAGTATTATTAATAACTATCAACATATACGTAAGCATAAATATATACAAGAAAATGTGATTGCTAGCATTTAGAACAGTTAACCTTTTGAAACTTTCTTTGCAAATTTCCCATCTTATTTATATATATTTGACCTAATTGTGTCAGTACAATTTATATTTTGCAACTTACATAACTATTTGGAAGGTCTTTAAATGTCCTCCACCCACTTGTCAATGATGAACCTTTCCGGAATATTTTACATTAATTTCTAATAACTATTACATTTATTGCGATTTGCAATAAGTTATTTTTCATGTCGTTCCCTTGTTGTAATAATTTAAGATGATTTGTATCTTGCCCCATTCCATTTGAAGAGTGCATAAGATTTATTTACTCGAGCGAATGGCCAGTTCTAAAAGCTGGTATTATAAAGGCATAATCTAGAATTGGAACTAATTATTCTAACCATTCTTATTTCATGTAGTTGTTTTTCTACTCCTTATTTTTGTATCTAGATTCCTTTATCGGCATTTATCAACTAGAGTATGTTGAGCCATAATATCAGTTACTGCATCTCTTGCATTGATTGATTAGAAGTTATAATTATATGCAACATGTTCTTGATGCATAACTATATTGACGTCAATTCCAATAAATATGTACTGCTTTTTGTAAGTTGGCATATCCTGCCTTATTTCGGGGTAAATATGTTGTTCCCTGTCTTGTGCCATGAAAGTTGATAAGTGTGAACCTATACTTTTGAGTTTAAATATTTAAAACTGTATTGTTTGCAATTTGTATATTAGTTTATGTGTTATTATATACGGTGAACGGGATTGCAGTAACAAATCTCATTTTCTACTAATATTAGTCTGATTAAAATTCGATCTGCTTGCTGGAGATAGAGAGTATGAACAGAAAACGTGATAGATACTGCATGTTAATGAAATTAATATACGCTAGGGTCTACCTTGAAAGAAGTGGTTCTCCTCACAGAGGCACAGTCTTTCCTAGTTCGTCAGGTAATCACACATGCTTAGCTTTTGCTGTCGCTTACTATTGGTTGAAGTGAAGGATGTGTACAAGTTCAGATGGAAACAAACTGGGATACTATACTTATGATAGCTTATTTCCCATCGAAAAAAATAATTGTATGCGTGAATATGAAATGTACACCATTACCGCATGTCCATGATTGTTTTGCCACACTGAATGTTGAAAATATCTGATACAATGTCAACGGCGTGCAGACCTTTAAAATAATATATTTCAGAAATCCCAATGCTATTCATATCCAATTGGTATATAGTGTGTGCTTGTCGGCTTCTCTCTTTACAATCCACGGTTAATTGTGTGCAAGTGTTCGTAGACTATTTCGTTAAACATATGTACAACAAATATGGTTTGATAAGGCACATGTGGGAATAATCATTTCTACCAAAGTCTCATTTCACGTGGGTTAAATTTTCTGTTCAACAGCATGGTGTGTTATTGTATTACAAATAACTTAACTCTCACTGGTAATGTCAATACAATCGATTACTCATATTTCGATAATTCTTTTCCGCGAACAATCATTATATGCCCAAGGGTAATTGGAGTTTGTGACAAGCATTACTGTGCCTAGTTACAGCTCCTGAGAGAAATAGTCCACTTTTGGGCATCCGATTATGTGAACTTATTTTTCAATAGCTGACTAAATTGCTCATTGCTACTTAAACTTGTGGCATATAAGCATAATTCGATTATAGGAACAAGTTCCAAACAACGTAGAAAGTTCCTGCAGTTTGGATCTATGATTAGAATAATAAACTCAGAGAAGAGGATTGAAAATGCAATCTACTATTTAAAAACTAGATTGATATCCTTTCGAATGGACTTTACGGATAATTTTTTTTTAATCTTGCATGTTATTAACATTGTGTATGTTCATTGATCAAGAATATTTATTACAGTGCCAATTCGTTATGTTTCTTGGATAAAAGTTGCAAATGAGAATGTTAGTTTCTTTATGTAGCTTGCCATTTATGGACAGACAGGTCACCTACACGCACCTGTCCTGTATAAAGGAAAAATAATATAATCCCGATCAATAAATACCCCTTCAAATAGTGTTCTATATTATCCTATTGGAATCATTTTTCCTATGTGTAACGTTTGTCCCATTCCTAAATGGACCTTTTGGTCTATATCAATCATTCTAAAGCGAGCGATTCGTTTGATGGGGTCACACCCTCAGGATCCACGTACAGTTCTGCGAAGGCAAGAGTGATTGCAAGCCATCACCAAAGATGGTTACATTTCCTTGTATCGAATACTATTTTGATGCGTCCATTATTCATACAGACGCTATTTAAAAGATCTTTGACGACTTGCCACTGAATTGCCCTTGCTTTCAATATTTTCTGTGAAAACAATACATTTCTATTTTCTTGTATTCTGTTTTGTGCCAAAGAAATCGGTTCCATTGCAAGTTTCCTTTATAAAAGGGTGTCGACAAAATTATTTAAATGTGACTTAAATCCATACACGGATTTCGAATGTATATTAGATTTCAAGCGAACCACAAAATTCGAATTTTGAAAATTTTCCAGTGGCACAAATCATATACTTGTCAACTCGATTGAACGAAACTAACTTCGTGAAATGTGTTATATACCACAGATGATATTGCTACGGTCATTTGTCTGTGTTTGGAAATGCTGTTGTTTTGTGTAACGTTTTCGTATATTGTTTTTGTTTTCACTATCATTCATCACTCATATGAGTAGTAAGCTAAGAGGCTGATCTTAAACCAAATGCGGATTCTGGACCAGAACTCCAAGGACCTGCTGGATTAACTTTTTCTGGTGATAAAATATTTGTTTTTTAATTTTTTTTCAATATAGTAATAGGCTGATCCTAAACCAAGTGCGGATTCCAGATCAGAGATTTAACCCCTTTACAAAAAATTGGAGACCTCTAGATTTTTTCTAAACATCTACTGTTGTAACCATATTTTATGATAATCTTTTTCATACCTGCTGACTCTCATTGGTAGAATATCCGTTAACATACTGTCAATAATACGAAACTCGCGTATTAAATCGTCCATATCGTATTTTACACCTCGCAAATAAGATCGTATTTGATCAAGTAATTTTTTGTAAGTGATACTTGCTGTTTTACACGAATTTTTTTTTTTGTTTCAAGTTTAGGTTCAATCTTTTATACAAGTGTTGAAAGAGAGACACCGACGCCAGATATTATTAACAAAAACGGATTTAATAATTCTCCACTTGAGATTATACCAGAGCTAGTCATTAACAATGACAAATATGATATCGCTCGAAGTATTCTACGGTAGTATTTATCACATTCTTGTACACACCAGAGGTTGTTGTGATAAAATTTATAATATTGTACTAGTGCGTCAACATCTAGGTTTGGAATTTCCTCTGAAATATGATTGAAATCGATGATATGTTTTTCATTATACAATATTTTATGCAAAGTTTAAAACTCTAACACCAACAATCGAATAGAGAAATTAAAACAATTTATTATTGTTAGCTAAAAACTCTCTATACTTGTCATAAACATCTGACGAAGTATCATTATATCGTTTATCTGTTAGTACCTCATTTTTCTTTAACCAAGCGTATGAGTCAAAAGTATTTCCTACTTCATGTTCATACAACTCTGTTTCATTCACCAAATTACTGTAATCGCTTTCTGTTTTATCAATATACACTAATACCAAGCTTATTTGATATAACGTGAAATTTTTGAGAACAAGATGTTGTCTGATAATTGCATATGCGACAACGAAATTTGCTAGCATTAATTTTTGAGTGATTTTAGTTCAATTGGGGGAAGGCCAATATAAAAAGATATTTTTGACCTTAAATTTATATATGGTTTTGTAAGCATTTTCTCGATTTCATTGTAATAATTTCGTAATAACAATTGTTTAGAGCGCTGGATTGATGGAACTATCATCTTCTTCACCTATGTCGTAATAAGAATCCATTTTTAATTCCAACTTTGTTTGATAGACTTTATCAACAAACTTTTCTCGCTCAATATCATTAAGATCACTAATTTCATCGTCAAAGTCTTTGATTATTTTTAGAGACTTATTAACAATAATCGGCTCAAATTCTGTGTCTTTTTTACGCATCATTGACAAAATTGCGTTTGAGTATGCTTTTGTAATTGACTCAGTGTCTGGTGTCATAGTAACGATTTTAATTAGGGTTTCTTTGTCGTGGTAGTACATGCCGAGATACTTAAAAATTTCTCGTTTTGAAAAAACTATTATATAACTTCTTGTTTCTTTTTCTTCCCATTATTTTAGATTCCACAAATCTGTTGAGATTATTATGGTTATCGTTTGCAGATTTTGTATATCATCTCTGTCACCGTAAGCTCGTGCTTTTACTAAGTTCGATTTTATTATCAAATCTAAATTTCCAAGATCAAGCTCGAGCAATATTTTGTTTAGCAGGATTTCAACTTGTTTATGTTCTTCTAGACAATCTTCAGGATAGCAGTAACTGCTTATCGCTTCAAAATTTTATATTGCTTCTTTTAGTTGTGGTCCCCGCATTTACATAACACGAACACATTTTTTTCGTCTTCTAACGATGGAGAATTTATCATTGGAAGTTTAAATTTTTTTCTGGTATTTATCATACATATAGCTATTGAATCATCTCTATTCGTGTTGGTGGGGTCAAAAATATAATCATAAAATTCTTTCACAACGTCTATAAACCATTGTTTTGTCATTATTTTAAAACATTAGATTAAATTTGTTCATCAAGTGTATATATTTGAAATGCTGTTAGTCCTGGAAATGTATGTTCAACAGCAAAAACATTAACTCGAAAATATAAGTACTTGTGCATGGTATTTGCAGTTGGAATCGTAACACATTGTGTTGTTGAAATATACGTATTTACTGCACTATATAATGTTGTCCAGTCGATATCATTGTTTGACCCTTCCAATTGCCAATTATAAATTCGACCAACACTAGAGTTTAATGTTCTGCGCACATGAAATTGCCAAATAACAAATGCAGTGGGACATTTAATTTTGATCCAAACATTTTCAACTTTTCCGTTAGTCGTCCACTCATGTCTATCAGAGAAAGCGTAATAATGATAATTTTCAGGATAATATGATGATGCACTTACCTCAAACCCAGCTCGGTTGTCACTTTCCCTGTAAAGTGTTGGAATATAGCCAACATTGTTTTTAGTTCGTTTTACACCACCTGACAGACTATCAACATACACTTTATTTGTTAGATCATTAGGGCTAACTGGAACATATGACGTTGTTATTTTTTTGTATCTTTCATGCTTATGTCACCTGTCACCTCACCACCAGATTTCTTAAAATATGGGGTCAGCGCTTTTTTTTAACAGAGCATAACTAATAGCATCAGTATCATTAGCTAGTGGCGAGGTTATTGGTAGTCCAGTTATTTTCTTTTCTGACATATTTAAGTTACCTGTCATTGTGTCGCCGGCTTTGTTAAGTTTATTATCGTCAACAGATTTTAGTTGTGCATAACTTACAGCTTGTGTTTTATCAAAGTTTTCTATCGGATATACAGTTTCTAACCCAACAATTTATTTTATCTTTCATGTTAATAATACCTGTAACCGTTCCACCGATTTTATCAAATTTAATATCATCAACATATGACAACTGTGTATAACTTACAGCTTGTGTATTATCTTTAACTATAGTTGGATAAGCAGTTTCTAACCCTGTTATTTTTTTACCTGACATATTAATAATACCTGTGAAAACTCCGCCAGATTTATCTAGTTTATTATCGTCGACGGATTTTAGTTGTGCATAACTAACAGCTTGTGTAAGGTCAACTCTCAATGGCGGATAATCTGTTTCTAAATCTATTACTCGCTGATTTGACATGGACAAGTATTTATCATTTTATCTCCAGTTTTTTTTAAAAATATCCGGATAAATCAACAGTTCCGTTTGTTATTGTTGTACTAGCAGCCGACGAATCTCCTAATGTTGTTCTAAATTTTGTATAAAAGCTCATTATTTATTTAATATAACATAAACTTGTTAACATTAGTCAGTTTAATATAACATAAAATGTATAACACAATGGCAAAATCGTCGATATTAAATTTTGATACAGATCGGTTGGTGAAACATAAATATAGCAATGAACTTCCAGATTGTCATTATCTTATTGTTGGACGAACTGGGTCGGGAAAAACAAATTTGCTTATGAATTTGCTACTGGGTGATAATTTTAACTACGATCGAGTTTATATTTATACAATTTATCCGCAGCAAGATAAGTACGAGCTACTTAACGAATATAATAATAAACGTCGTGATGATCTTGATGCCGGTGAAGAATTTTTTATTATCAAACAACCAGACGAACTTGTTCCAGTTAATCAACTTGATTCGTCCGAGCATAAGATAGTTGTTTCTGACGATATTCCGCTAAACAATGTATAAATGAATAAAATAAGATCATATTTTTCACTATCACGTAATAAGAAATGTAATTCTGTTTGTTTAGCCCAAGGTTTTTACAATGTCGAAAGATTAATTAGGCGAAATACTGGTTGTTTTATATTATTTCCAGGACTGGACAATGTTGACGTTATTTATATCGCGAACGAACAATGTGGCGACGTGACAAAAGATAAATTTTTTGAATTATATCATAAAGCGGCAGTGGATAAATATAACTTTTTCTTGTTCGATAAACTAACACATAATCCAACTAAAATGTTTCGTTGTTGTATTGAAAATTATCTGCCGTAAGAGGTTGATTTCGATAGAAAATTAGTTATAATTTTCCCAATTTTATAAAATTTATATATAATAAAGTGGACAAACGAGCAAAATACAGAAAACATATAGAAGATCTAAAAAATCTTGCTCAATCTCAAGCAGCATTTAAGCAGCGAGTACAACAAGCACGACGTGGACAGATAGTTTCCGCAGAAGCAGCAGCGACAATTCTCAAACCAGTTACTGAGGCTCTACTTGGAAAACAACTTGAAGTGCAGAAAATGTCTCCAGAAGAACTTAAGCGACTACAGGAAAAAGGTTTGGTTGGATTAGTCAAGGAACAACAAGAAGCAGCTGCCGCAAAAATTATTGGTAGATCTGACGAGGAAAGTAAAAGATTAGCTGAAGAACTTTCAGCACATATTCTTAATCCTGTTGCTAGACAAGCTGAAATAGATCGTCTGATCAATAATCCACTTGAACTTGAACGAAAATTAGCAAGTTTAATAGTTGGGCCGATTAGGAGAAAGATAGAAGATATAGAAAAAAAAATTGAAAAACCAAAAGAAAAGAGTTGGTATGAGGAAGAAGAAGCTAGAAGAGAATCTCTTAGAAAAGAGCAAGAAATCACAGAAAGAGAAAGATTCAATGATGATCGAAAAAAGATGAATGATAAAATAAAAGATTATGAATATAAATCTTTTAACGAAAAATATGGATTTAAAAATGTTAGATTATATAATATTCATAACGATGATATCGACGCTGATGAAAATATTAGAAAACTAACAGAAATAATACAAGAAAATGAAAAACATGCTCGTGACGTAGTATCAGATAATGAAAGATACAAAGAAAGTATTAAATTATATCGACACTCAATTATTGCTGGACTTTATAAGCGAGTTATTATTAATATAAAAAATAACATACAACATAATGATAACCTTAGTAGTATAACTACTGAAGCAAAATATTTAGATGAGGAAAGAATAGATTATACTGAAAAACTGTTAGCGGAAGGTAGTTTAATGAGAGAAAGAATGCGAGCTGAAGACGAAGAACGAGATCTAAAAAGATCACTCGAAGAAGCTGAAAAGTATCGGGAAAGAATGAAAAAAGTGGTAAAACAAAAAATAGTAGCAACAGAATATTTGGATTTTATGAAAGATTATGATATTTCTGATGTTGATAATATTAATAAATGGAGCGAAGGTAAATATAATGATCTTATTAAAAAATTAGATTATATTAGAAAAGATGCAAAAACTTACGTTGAAACTGATACAGCTGCAATAGAAGATATTAGAGAACTTTCTAAAAATGCTAGAAATGGTGTTATTGCTAGTGTTTTTAAAAATGCCGCAGAAAAATTTAGAGGTGGGAAACCTCAGAAAGAAGGATGGGATTTTAAAAGGTTGTTTGATCATTTTGATAAACTTCGCTTAGAGAGAGAGCTGAAAAATCTATGAGTAAAAAAACAGGAACAGGTGTAAAAATATTTGCATCAACTGCCGAAATGATTGGCAGATTAATGCTGCTGATATCGTCAAAAGAAGCTGGGAATGTTGGCGCTGAAATTGATAACGAAATTATTGATATACTTGATCATTTAAGATCGGAAAATTTATTAACATCTGATGAATACGAAACTTTACACGGCGACCTAATTTTATAAATGTCAATTTTATAAATATTCATTTTGCATAATGATTTAATATAAACCAGAACGATTTAATATAACAATTTTATATAAAAAATGTCAACAACATTATTACTAGATTCTAGTACAGCCACGAAAGATAGCACAAATTTTTCAGTAAATTATATTCC
>JAECUM010067236.1:0-18155 GCA_016617855.1 Megalonaias nervosa
ACCATTCATGTCGAAGGGTTCTATATCACTCTTGGGTGATTTGGCCAATCTTATCCCTATTAAAACTTTAAGGGATACAGGAGGTTCTCGGTCTTTTATTATCAGGTACTGTGTCTTTTTCTGAGAAGTCTTCCTCTAATGAGAGTGTTCTTATTCAGGGAGTAGAATGCGGCTTTGTTAATGTTCCTCTCCATTCTGTAAATTTGTCATCAGACTTAGTTTCAGGACATGTGACAGTCGGAATAGTGTCTACTTTACCCGTTGAGGGCATTCATTTATTACTAGGCAACGACCTAGCTGGAGACAAGGTTGTGGTTAATCCACTTGTAACTGACAAGCCTTCTTTGGATCAGAAAGTTGTTCCTTTTGAAAAAGAAATCCCTGATTTACACCCAGCTTGTGTAGTCACTAGAGCTATGGCAAAGAAAGCTCTTGAGAATGATTTCGATAAGGAAAGTATTCCTTTGGCTAACACATGTATTGGTCAGGCTTTTGATGAGGTCACTTTCACTCCTTGTTTGGATCAATCAAAAGGTATTGATCACAGTGATCCTCTTTTAACTACTCATTCTCTTTTTTCTAATCAGGGTGACAAACGAGAATCACTTGTCGTCGAACAGGAAAAAGTTCCTGAGATCTCCTGTTTGTTTCAGAGGGCCATTAGTGAAACTGAAGCCATTGAAGTGCCTGTCAGTTATTTCATTAAAAATGGAATTCTTATGAGAAAATGGAGACCTTCCGAGGTACCTGCTGGTGACGAGTGGTCAGTGAACTATCAAATTGTAGTTCCAAAATCTGACAGACAGGAAATACTTAGTTTGGCCCATGAAACTCCTCTGGCTGGTCATTTAGGGATTAATAAGACTTATCACAAGATCTTGACTCACTTTTATTGGCCAAAAATCAAAACTGATGTTTTGATCTTGTCATACTTGTCAAACGGTAGGAAAACCCAATCAGAAGATACCTAAGGCTCATCTGCAACCTATTCCTGCATTTGAAGAACCATTTAGCAGAATAATGGTAGATTGTGTTGGTCCTTTAGCTAAGACCAAGTCAGGCAACCAATACTTGTTGATCATTATGTGTGCGTCAACAAAATTCCCAGAGGCAATTCCTTTGAGGAATATTTAAAACTAAAACGATAGCAAAAGCTTTGATAAAGTTTTGTTTTTACTCAATTTGGCCTTCCCAAATCTGTCCAATCTGATCAAGGGTCAAATTTTATGTCTGGAATTTTTCAGCAGGTTATGTATGAATTAGGCATTCAACAATTGAAATCTTCTGCCTATCATCCTGAGAGCCAAGTGGCTTTAGAAAGATTTCATCAGACTTTGAAGAATATGATTCGATCATATTGCTTCGATACGGGTAGAGATTGCAATGAAGGCATTCATTTATTGTTGTTCGCTGTTAGGGAGTCAGTTCAAGAATCTTTAGGATTCAGTCCCTTTGAACTAGTTTTCGGACACACTGTGTGTGGACCACTGAAGTTGTTGAAAGAGAAACTTCTTTCGAATGAAGATATTGAACTTAATCTTTTTGATTATGTTTCTAATTTTAAGTATAAGTTGTCAACGACTTGTGAGGTCACAAGAGCGAATCTGTACTCTACTCAGTCAAAAATGAAATTAAGGTATGATAAAAACTCAAAGGAAAGGAGTTTTCAGCCTGGTGATAGAGTTCTGGCTCTCTTGCCCATTCCACAAAATCCTCTTCAGGCCAAGTATTATGGTCCGTACACGGTTAAAAAGAAAGTAAATGATTTAAATTACATCATAAATACTCCTGGGAGGTGAAAAGAAAAACAATTTTGCCACATTAACATGTTAAAGGAGTATATTGAGAGAGATAGCCAGGTAAATCATGCAATTAATTTAGTTGTACCTGTCCCACTTATGTGAGGATTTAAGTGAAGGAATTCAATCGGACTCCACTGATTTTGGAGTGACAAATCTTCGGAATTCGGAAATTATGAATAATCTGGACCAGAAACAACACCCATACAGGATGAACCATCTGAAACAGGAATACTTGAAAATGGAAATTCAGTATTTGTTGGAGAATGATTTCATAGATCCCAGTAAAAGTGACTGGAGTTCACCACGTATACTTGTTCCGAAACCAGATAAAACGTTCCGTATGTGCACTGATTATAGAAAGGTGAACAGTGTGACTAAGACAGATTCATTTCCATTACCAAAAATCGATGACTGCATTGATAAAATTGGAAATGCCAAGTATGTCACCAAATTTGACCTTCTGAAAGGATTTTGGCAAATTCCATTAACGGAAAGGGCAAAGGAAATTTCGGCATTCGTGACTCCAGATGACTTTATCAATATAAAGTGATGCCGTTTGGGTTGAAGGGATCCCCAACTACTTTTCAATGTTTGATGAATATGATTGCCTCTGGCCTAGATAATTGTAATGTCATCATTTATAAAAACACCTGGGATGAACATCTAGCAACTATTCGGAAATTCTTTGACAGACTCACTGATGCAAGTTTGACAATCAATTTATTCAAAAGTGAGTTCTGCCATGCTTGTGTAACTTTTCTAGGACATATTGTGGGACATGGACAAGTTAAACCTATAGATACTAAGGTCTCTGAATTCCCTGTGCCTGTCATTAAAAAGCAACTGATGCGATGTTTGGGTATGGCTAGATACTATCGGAAATTTTGTTCCAATTTTTCTAATATTGCTGAACCCCTGACAAATGTATTGAGTAAGAAAAACAAGTTTCTTTGGACTGAACAAGTTAAAGGCCATACTTAAAAGTGCGCCAGTCCTTACAGTTCCAAATTTCAATCAATCTTTTAATCTATCTGTTGATGCATGTGATGTTGGGGTTGGAGCAGTATTGATTCAAGAAGATAGAAATGTTGTTGATCATCCAGTGTGCTATTTCTTTAAGAAATTAAATAAGCACCAAAGAAATTACTCAACAATCGAGAAGGAATGTTTGGCTTTAATATTAGCATTACAGCATTTTGAAGTTTACCTTAGTTCAGCTCCTTCTGCGATTGTTGTGTTTATTGACCACAACCCCCTTATTTTCATCGACAAGATAAAAAAAAAAAAAAATTAAAGATTATTAAGGTGGAGTTTGTTGGCACAGGAATATAATCTTGACATCAGGCACATCAAGGGAAAAGACAATTTAATAGCAAATGCACTTTCCCGTGTATAGAAATATTATTTCAAGTACACTTTGTATAATTCATAAGAGTTCTTTTTATGTAATTTTTTATATCATGTATAATTAACATATGGGAAAAAGAAAGCTTTATTATATAAATCTTTCTTTTTCTTTATGGAGGAAGTGTTACGTATATGTAATTTAATTACTTGTGTGTTAGTTTTAAATTTTTTATTTCATTACATGTTATTGTAATGATAACTTTATTCACTGGATTTGACATTTTTTCGGAAAATTCAGTTCAGTTCTGTTTTGACCTGGTAAATAACCAGTATTGCTACATTGTATTTTTAGCTGACCTAGTTCCTGGCCTTGATTCAGAACTGGTAAACAACTTTTTTAATTTCTTTCCTAGAGTGAAAATCATTGGTCGTAATCAAGGTCATACTTGGCTTGCGTGTCAGTTCTATGTAAACAACTTTTTTTAAATTTTTATTCAATCTTGTAGATTTGTTCAGTAGAATCAAATTCATCCATGGCTTATGTGCCAGCCTATGGTGTTACTATGCCATCGCCATTCGAACTAAGTGGCCACGTGACCCCATCACGTGATCTAAAATTACGTTTAAAACTAACGCTTAATAGTGATTTAATTCAGTCGTAGATCATACCTTCGGAGCTCAAAGGTATTTTGTGTTGTGACCAGTTTGAGTTGAATTTTTTATTTAAAATAATTTAAATTCCCTGGAAGTATCTAGTGCTCATCAGAATTCTTGGACAAAGACATTTACTGGAAATTATTCGGAATTCTAAAGCTGAAATATTAACTTTAGGGATTCAACAAGGAACTGTTGATACTACAACACAAAACGGGTTATAGAAGACGTCATCGCCTTTCATCTTGGAACTTCATAGGGATTCGAACTTTGATTCATTTAGAACATTTTATTGATAGGACTTATATTATTAATTCTAGGATTAATTTTGGATTAGATTCACAAACCAAAGTCCTTTTTTCATATTTTTACCTTGTTTTCTAGGGAAATAAATTATTTTGTTAAATTTTACAAAGCTTGTTGGCTTCACTCTTTTCTTTGTTACTTGTGTACGAGTCTAGACACGTAACACTATGCAGTCTGATCAGGTCAGTGTCTGTTTTTGGATAATTAATAAACGTTTTTGACAGGTCGAAATACTGTTCCATAAGACCTCTAACTAACCGTGATCGTGTTATCACGTCAATGTTGATCAGGTTGCTAAGCTCATCAGCAAATTTAATTCTCTTTTCTCCGTTTGGTAGTGTGTTTATGATATATCGAATTGACTTGGTAATATGATGAAGATCAGCATTGGAACTCACTGCGCCACACTTCTCTTTTGTCAGACCCTGATACAGCTTTTGCAACTTTTTTATCTTTTCGTCATGCGTAATTTTGTTAGCTGGAATAAGATCTACTATTGTTGATATTTTTCCTGGCATTATTATTATAATAATACTGTTTCTCTAAATAGGCGTGAAAATGTTTCTACTAGACATATCGGAATTTAGTATAAGAAATGTCGCCCAAGATTATCATGATCGAAGACTTTGATGATAGTGATTTTGATGATGACGAAGTGTTCTATCAGCATAGCAGATATTTGCTTTTTGCTGCAAATAAACTTGGTCAAATCATAAACATTAAAACCAAAAAGCAATTTAGTCGATCAACACCGTACAATTGCGTTGTCATGGTGAGAGCAACTGAGACAGATAGATTCACCGAAATGTTGTTGTGTCGATTCATTTGGGAAGTTTTTAATGGTGGTGTGCCTCAGGGGAAAAGAGTCTACCACGTTGACGGCAATAAGAAGAACAACAAAATTGATAATTTAGCTTTGGATGATGACTTTAAGACACATCAAGTGTACGACAAATATGAAGCTAGTCAAACAGGATTAATTAGAATTAAAAAAAAGAACTGAGAAAGTATTTGGAAGAATGACCAACGCAGGCCATTTAATAATTTGGGTATTGGAAATAAATACAGCGCAAAAAAAAAACCGAACTATTCTTCACATAGATTTGTTTACGAGACATTGAACGGTTTGATTCCTAGCAGACTCGTCACATACCACATTAATGGAATTAAGGTCGATAATAGAGTGTTCAATCTCGAGGCAGTGACTCAGCAAGAAAATACTCTACGAGGTAACACTGGAAAGAATGATAAAACAGCTAGACCGGTTCTCTCGATGAACACTGAAACAAGAGAGCATATCAAATACAAATCAATTTATGCTGCTGCGAAATGGTTTGTGATAGAGTAAAGAAATCAGCTCATTCAAAAAACTTCAAAATTGAAGAAAATTTATTTCCTTTTAATACAGCCAAGTGGAGATGTTACCCAGAGTCATTTAACAACTGGATTTTAACAAGCACAATCAAGAAGTCACCTTGAAATGTTGTCACCAAACATTTTCTCATACTCAAACAATATTGGCTTACACTTAACTGGTCTACAAAGTGAGATTGACTCGATTTTCCTGTTGTTTGCTATTATGTTTTGTTGGTGCATCATGATGAAGATTTTTGAAAAGATGTAGTCGAACTTTATGTTTTTCATGTGACCCTGTATCGTGATGTTCATGAACAGTCTCATGACAGTATCGAAAAATTCTTTCTCGTTTAGGGTCAAATCGATTTTTTTCCAGCTTTTTCGCAACGTGATACTTACAATCGTATTTAGTTTTCGTTTTGTGCTGAACATGTTGATCATCGTGAACTACTTCACCTTGTTCTGGAATGTAAATTGGTTCATCATCATGAATTCGTGTTGATTGTGCAATAATTGGTTTTTTACTTGATTGATAACTCATTTTGTGTAAACTATCAAGAAGACTCGATAAAAACATCTGCTAAATTTGGTTGAAATCCAAAATATTCTAAGTCAGGTTAGAAATATGGACAATCAATATACCATAACTCCTGTAAATTATGTGGAATGTTGGGAATTGAACTCATTCTGGGTCTCAACAACGTAAAGTCACATACTCAGTTTTGTTGAAATCCAATAATCCTTGATCAAGTTATGCTGTGGAAACCAAAGTCGGGAGTAAAAGCAGTTATGGTAAATAATTTCTGTAAATGATGTCAAAAAACTTTTTCAATGTCTATCAAACCAAATTTGATTGAAATCCAACAAATCTTGTAAAGTTATGCTGCAGAAAACCAATATCAGGTGCACGGGCAGTGGGGATGGCATAACTATTATAAATGATGTTGTGGAATGCTGGAAATTAAATTCAGTCATGATCTCATCATTATGAAGCTGCAGGTCAAATTTGGTTGAAATCTTGATGAAGTTACATGGAAGTCAAGATATTGAGAACAAACAATTAAAGGTATAACTCAAGTAAATGATGTCAAAGAATGCTGGAAATTTAAGTCATTTAAGGTCTCATCATTATAGAGCTGTATACCAAATTTGGTTGAAATCCAAGAAAACTTAGTAAAGTTAAGATGCCAAATTTATTGTTAGAAAGAGATGCAATCAGGGGCCATAACTCATGTAAATGATGAGCCATATGGCGGGAATACAAAATCCCTCAAAGTCTCATCAATGTAAAGCCTTGCATCTAATTTAGTTAAAATGCAATCATTACTATTACAGTTATCTTGTGGATTACTTTAGGGATCTGCTTTCTCAATCAAGCTAAGCCCTAATAAAACATTTTCTTTGCATATGACCAAGCCAAAATAAAAATGAAATTTGTAAAAAAGAAATATATTTGCCGTTTGGTTCTATCAGACTTGTTTTACCTGCAAACAGGGAAATCTGAGTATAAAAAGACTTGTTTGCTCATAACACCACAACACATTTCTGGTACAGTGTTCAATAAAAGTAGATTACTGTAGCTGCCTTTTGACTGCATTTGGTGCTGAGTTTCTTGTCAGACACATCTATGCTAGCTAAGGGTAGTTGATTCTGCTGTGCACCACAACTGAGTAAATAAAATGGTGGATTGACAACAAATATTTTGACTGTTTACAGTCAAAACCCTCAACTGTACACACACTGAATTACTTAAACCTTGTTGGAGTAAAATCATTTTGAAAATAACAAAGTGACAACCAAAGATTAGAAATAGAAATGAAATTTGTAAAAAAAATGTTTCCTGCCTGGTTTAATAAGATTTTTTTCACCTGTAAACAAGAAGATTGTTTTGGTCAGGGAATCTGGGTATGGAAAGGCTTGTTTATTGATGCCACTACAATGTTGTTCATTATACTGTGCACCACTCTTTAGTGAAGAACATTATGGATTGACAACACCTCATTTTTGTAGTTGGCCATATGGAAAAAAAATTAAATCCTGGATTGTGAAAATCATTTGTTTTGTATCTTTATCAATTGTTACGAAATAATTACCACAGTCTCCACTTTTTGGAAACTTTTGTTCCCAAATTTATTTACACTTTTTTTTTGCTCAAATTCCCCTACCATACTCACAAACACACTGAATTGATGGTTACAGTGAGATCATAAAAACAATGTGACAAAGGCATAGGAACAGAAAATGCGTTCTGAATAGGCAATAAACCAATTCAGCACTTTTATTATTTTGCTATTGGCATTTGGTAATTTTTCAATGATAGTAATAAATGAATGGCATTTTTTGGACATTGCAGATTTTGTGTAAATACCCGGGGGGGGGGGGGGCATTATGCTGGGAATCAATATAAGGGGTATACCAGCAGGTGTGTATCTTCTCCACTGCACAGGGAATACAATAGACAAGGCAGTCGTAAAAATCAAATAAAACACCACACAGGGAATATAATGGACAAGGCAACCATGGAAGATATATCCAAATATCAAATAAAGCACTGCAGCACAGGGAATACAACGAACAAGGCAGCCACGGAAGGTGTATCGAAATATCAAATAAAGCATCACAGTACAGGAAATACAATAGACAAGGCAGCCATGGAAAATGTAACCTGATATCAAAGAGTGTGTGTGGCTTTGGATTTTTAACATAGCTTTAACAGTTTGTCATATCGCTATGATGTCTGCAGTGTGGTAGTTTATAGTGGTGTCTAGCAATGGGGCATCATGCCATAATGGCATCATGTCCCACCTAGTCACATTATCCTGACACCAGGCTGACCAGTCCTAACACTAACACTAACATCTTAATGCTGAACGCCAAGCCAGGCAGCTACCAACACCATTTTTACGTCTTTGGTATAATTTGGCAGGGGTTCAAACATGCGATCTCCCACATCAGAGGGAGATACTCTAACCACTTAGGCCACCAGAGTGGTAAATGTCAAATAAAGACTATGACTGATAAACTGCCTAACAGAGCAATGGGTGAAAACAGTTGAAGGAAAAAGTTACAGGCAGTCTGTATTCTTGAACTGTGTTCACATAAATGAAATTTGTCCAACAGGTCATCACCTTGTCAATGTGGAGAAGAATTCATGAAATGAGTGATATTAATAGTCTGTTAAAATGTGATATCTTGAATATGACTGCTGTTAAGTTAGATAGGTGAGAGATTACTAGCAGTGTGTGTGTGTGTGTGTATGTGTGTGTGTGATTTGGACTTTTAACGTAGCTTTAACAATTTTTCAGTCATAACGCTACGATGTCTGCAGTGTGGCAGTTTATAGTGATGTCTAGCACTGGGGCATCATGCCGCAGACATGTAGCATCATGTCCCACCCAGTCACATTATCCTGACACCAGGCCAACCAGTTCTAACACTAACCTAATGCCGAGCGCCAGGCGAGGCAACTGTTCGTACCATTTTTATAAGTCTTTGGTATGACTCGGCCAGAGATCGAATCCACGACCTCCCGCATCCGAGGCGGACGCTGGTATGACTCGGCCAGAGATCGAACCCACGACCTCCCGCATCCGAGGCGGACGCTCTAACCACTAGGCCACCGGAGTGGTCCACCAGCAGAGTCATTCAGCCACAAAGAAAACAATAATGTTTAAAAGCAATATGGATATTGACAGGATTACATTTCAGTTTCTTTCTTATTGTTGGAATTCCTTTATCTTCTCTCGAGTGGGTGGGGGTGAAATGGAGGAGATTGTAATGGAACATAATAGCTCCAAAAATTATAAGATTCAGGACTAAACTGCAAATTATCTACTTTATTCAAAATATAACAGCCATAGCTGCCTGTAAAGGAAAATACAGTCTGTATACATAATTTATCCATGTACCCAAATGTGAACAGCATAGAGCCAGATCTGCCATCATACAAAGTGCAAGTTAATCAGTCTTTAGTGTTTGTTGTACTTGTGATTCCAGTAAATGGTATAGACCTGGCTATCCCATCACATAAAGTGCTACTGAATCAGTCTGTAGTGTTTGTTGTACAACAGTACAGATCCAGTTCTGCCATCATACAATGTGCAAGTGCATGTCTTTAGTGTGTTGTATTTGTGATTCCAGTAAACGGTATAGACCCAGATCTGCTTGCATATAATTGAAAGGAATGTCTTTACTTTCAACAGTTAAGAAACATTAAAACCAACAGGAGATTAAATTAAATCTTATCTTGTTACTCCAGCCTTACATTTTGCTGTGTCTTTAGTATGTATCATTTATTAAATTTAAATCCTCTCTGCAACCATAATACAGCATATTCAAAATAATTCTGCCAAGTCAAAATTGATCAAATGCCCATAAAATATTTACAATTTTTAAAAATATGAATGTGAAGTTCTGATTTTATTGTAGTAGTATCAGTTTTCTTAAGACTTCTCTGTTTTAATTCTCTATAAAAAGGCATTTAGTGGCAAACCTTTTGTTGTTATAGCTTGTATGACTAATGGAATACTTCAGTGACCAGAGCTACTAGTATCACGTTCGGTATTAGTCATTAAATTTGGTTCCAATGTCCACAAATGTCCATAATTTGACCATACATGTCAACAGCTCATCTGAGTAGATGAAATGAGGGTTTATTTGAATTGTATCCAGTCTTGCTTTCAAATTCTGAGCTATTTCAAATTTATTTGAAATAAAATTTAGAAAATTGGGGAAATATTTTACTACTGTCATGCATGCAAGTATCTCTGAAAACAAAAACAAGCACAGTTTCAGGAATTCTTGAAGTAAGAGTAGCTATAGGGATAAATACCAAGACAATCACCTTTTCTAATGAGAAAATTATTTCTGATTGTACTTTGTTACAGGGATAATAATAATAATTACTTTAGAGATGGTAACTGAATTAGTTACAGAATGAATCTTGAGGACTTCTAACTGTTATGTACAGTAAATACTGCACAATGTGATAAATTTGGCTTGACAATAAAGAACTGAGGTATGGCACTGATAATAAGATTATGGGATAGCTGTTGCCAACAGAGATGATCACTTCATGTGCAAGACTTGACAGTTTTCACATTGATTTAACTTCAGATTTTTTGACTTCCTGAAATTGTTCAACAGTTTTTTTTCCTTACCTGTGAAGCCCTATCATACTGTGTTTTAAGATATTAGCTAAAAATGTGAAAATACATATTGTCTCCAACTAGGGTATTTGTATTAAACTAGTCAAGTCTTTACTGCAAAAAGTCATACATGGGCTCAAGCAAAATTATAATTTCAATAAAAAGTTCTGGAAAGAAATAAAAAATATTTTCCAAAACTAATTACCTGGCCCCATTGCAACCATGCAATATATTCTCGCTCCATTTGTCATAACATGGTCATAGACTTTTATGAGAGAGAAAGACATGAGTTCTTATTATTGAAAAAGAAAACACACACATTGAAATTTTCACAATTTTATTTAGTGCATTCTAAGTATATAAAAGTGTAACAAGAAAATCATACATCAGAAATCATTAAAATTAAAAAATAGAGCAGACATTGCCAAGCTGTAAGTTTAGATATTCAGAATTTCAGTTTTTACAGAATCAAAAGTTTTTCACTGATATTTAACAACTTTAACACTATAGATATTGATAATGTCAAAATTATACACATTTTATTCTGTAACAAGTGCAAAGCTTAGTTTTCATATTTAAAAAAATTAACAAATATAAATAATGCTGGAATTGTTTTACTGATGAAGTAGCTGGACAATTTTGAAAAATTATCAACAGTATTCTTGGGGGAAATGCCTCAAATACACGTTACTTCTGTTATGTGGGACCACGAGTATTAGAGCTTAAAACTAAAGCAAAATTATTCAGAAGACATCGTCTTAATGCCATTTTGTATTCTATTGTCTCTTGAGAAATTTATGATTTTTAAAATTTATTATTGGAGTTGTCTTGGAAAATATTCATCATAATCTTGAGAAATGATCTGTGTATTATTTTAAATGTCAGACCATTTCCATTTCATTTAATTTAAAGGACAATCCTGAAATTTGCAAGTTGAATTTGCTAATGATTTTATGTTACACATTAACTATTTCAGAAATGGTTATAAAATAATAATTTTATTTAATTCTTAAGCTGGCTACAAATTCATGAAAAGTTTTTCTCTGCAAAATAATACATCTGCTCTTTTGACTGCAAATTTCATGCACAAATATCAAAAAATATTTTTGAATGAAGTCATTGTCAGATAACAATGAACCTTTGAAATTATGTTTACATTTACATGACTAAAAAAGGGAAATGTTATATTTTGTACTACTGAAAGGAATCGCTTTTTTAAAATGTTCATTAGAAATTAGAACCTTAACTCTTGTAATAGGCAAATCACAAGTTTACTGTGGAATTTGAGTGTGATGAAAATGGAGAAAATGTGTGCTCATGGCTTCTTTGGTCATGATACGGTTGACAAACTTAAAAGATTTAATTAGTAAGGTAATTTATTTTTGGCAAATGGATGCATAGCTTAGCGGAGTATATACATTTTTAAGACAATATTATTTTTGGTTTTTCTGCTTAAATGTTGCTATTTGAAAGACTTTGAACCCATGTTTCATATTTTCCCCCTGTTTTTAAAGTCAGGTTATCTGTCCACCTACAGAAGCAAGGTCTTGATTTATGTCATCAATTTGGAATAAATATACTGTTTCCTAATTATTCATTAAATGATTAAGGACTATTTTATTAACGTGTACCTGATGGAGAATGCACTTTTATCTTTTTAAATAGAATTGGCCTAATGATAACTTTAACATGTTTCAGATTTTTAGTAAACATTTTTTTACTAAAGGATATTTTTTCCTGATTGTCTGCAAACTGATTAACAGTATTATAAATATAAACACTGCAACAAAAAAACCACAATATATTACAATGGTAAAATGTAATCAGATTTTAAAAATATTTTATGTTGTCAAAATCTCCTAATTTTAACATTCTATAAATTGATTCATTCCTGTGACATTTTTTATTCCAAATATTTTTTCTTCTTCATATCATTTTAGGAGCATGGAAATTTTTATAAAAAGAAATAAGGAATCAAGACCCCTTTTTCACAATGCCTTAAAAAACAAACATTTTACTCCAGGTAACTTTAGAGTGTAATCTGATAATGAAGGGGAGATAACTACTTTAATAACTGAATTTTGGTGGCAGAGTTCATCTAGATTTCTTGGATGTACTCATTACCACATTACCATCATTGTTAAATTCTCGAGTTGCCCCAGCATCATCTTGTTTGATTTACCATTTTTACATTGTCAAGAGATGTATTATCTACCATTGGGAAACAAAGTACACTTCATTGAATACACTGAATATATATATATATATATATATATATATATATATATATATATATATATATATACACACACACACACACATACACATCATATTTACACAAAAATTTATGACTACTGTATTCTCTTCATGTTCCTCCAAATGCCTGCCATTATCTCACCAATTTACAACATCTGTTAATTAGATGATTAGTCCATCACAGGTGTCATTCAGAACTTCTTAAGCATATACCATCATGTATACAATGGAAGACTGAATATCTGTATGTTGATTTAATTGATATTTAAATGCAATTTTTATTACTTATTGCTTACTACACTATGAAGCATTAAGATTATTATCACTGTTTCACTTACTCTATATGTTAAAATCATGTAGTATCATGCATCATTTTATAAAGGTCTATAAATGTCTGTGTCACAAATTTTAGGAAGCTGTATGTAACAAGCTCATAACCAAATATAACCTCTCACCATCCTTCAGCATGTGTAGAGAATACTGAAAATTTATGTAAAAATGGGTCATGTGCAGTCACTTGAAGGAATACAGTAATGCTAACAATGCCCTGTGCAAATCAGCCAACTGCAGTGTCTATAAAAGAAATAGTGGTAATCTGGCATCTGCATGTATCTTTCAAAAATGTTAAAAGTCAGCTTAACGGCATCCATGTAATTTTAATTACACAGATCTATTATAAATGTCATATTTATATGTAATTTAATATATATAAATTATTACACTAAAGTTTCCAATATTAAACTATTCCCTGATCTATTGATTTTTCTGTCATTTACAAGTCTGCGTTAATAAAGGCAGAAGAGAGTAATACACAACCATCCAGTTCTTTAATACACACAGCAACTGGCATCACTGAAACACAGAAAAATTATCTTAAAGTTATATTTTAGAAACAATTTAAGAATATAAAATTAGGAAATAACAAAATTATAAAAATTTTACAATTAGTATTTCATTAAATGTACAATTTAGAAACTAAAATGTATTATAAAAAGAAACTAATAAAACAAAGCACATGCACTTTTTCAGCACCCCACCTTTCTGCCATGGTTTAGTAAATAGCTGTCCTTGTCCTTTTTTCTATATTACAAGCTTTTCATATTTGATTGGAAAGAAGATAACTTCATTGTGTCCTTAATGAATGTACACAACAGTATTAAAATATGGCTGCCATTTTTGTTACATATCAAATACACTATGTATACTTAAAGCACTTTAATTTTAATGCAGAAACTTCCGTCATTTTTGAGCTGGAACATACAGCAAAACAATTTGTTAGAAGGACACTATAAATGTTCACTTGGTTGACAATTTTTTTTTTCAAAATACAATTAAGACATCACCAAATCAGCAATTTACTGCATTGATTTTGTTATTGTTTGATCAGAAATGTTAAAATTTATGAGGCTGTTGAAAATCTGCTTACAAGTCATGTCAACAAAGGTTGTACACTGACAGCATATAAGACCATGGCTAAAATGGCAGAGTTACATCATTCAGTACATATATCAACATTTCAAAAATCAAGAATATACAAACATGTCTGCACTAAACACAGACATATAATATGATGGGTGGTTTTTCTTAAAATCATTTATAAAACCTCACACTGTTGTAGCACATTTAATGTCATTATATTTTGCTTGACAAATTTTATCAGATTTAAGAATTTTACATAAAACTGATTGAGAAATGATGCAAGATTTAATCTTAGTGTGAAAAAATACTGTTAATAAGTTAATAAGATTTAATCTTAGCATGAAAAAATACAGTTGTATTCAAGTTTGTTTTACATCTTAATATCAAATCTTTTACTTACTGCTTTTTAAACTGCTAAACTGAGGGTGAGGGAAACTGTATGAGGGTGTTATCAGCCACTTAAATCTTGCAATAAGATAGTACTGTATTTCACTATAAACCACTTTATAATCATATTAGAAGCTATGTACATTAAACTTATATTTTCAATTATGAATGTGTTCAGTTTTTTTAAACAATGCTAACCTTTACTGAATGGGGAAACATTGCTCACATTTCAGTTTCCATAAAAGCAAGAGAGTTAACAATGTACTCTTACAAGCATTATTATGATGATATTAATAAAAGTAAACCATATACTTGCTGAATGGAGAAACATTGCTCACTTTCCATAAAAGCAATAGAGTTAGCAATGTTCTGTTACTAGTATTATTCTTCTAATATTAAAATAGTAAACCATATACTGGTATTATTTATATGTAGTAAATTACCAACTAAAAGCTCAAAGACTCTGATCTGTCACTATGATTGCAGATAAGGATTTGTGCTTTGCCTATAATATAACCCAGCAAGATCCTGATCTGACAGATTAACTGGCAGATCTTGGTTAAAACCAGTCTCATGCATGATATGTTACACAATGTTCTAATAAATGAGTGAAATAATAGGATAATTATCAAGACTATAACTCCGATGATATGCAGGGCTCAAAATTAACACTAATCTGCTGTCCCACGGTTTAGCAATTTTGCTGATGGATTATTAAAATCAAGCTGTAACTAATCCTTAATAGCAGTGAAAATTACCACCAGTCAGTATTATAACACTATAAAAAGTGGTCACAAGTTACTTCTCTTAAAGGTTAATTGATCTGTTTATTGTAGTATTGGAGTACCTACCAACATCCTCAATGAGGTACAGTAAATGCTTGTAGTGCAAATAGAGAAGTGTTGGACAACTCAAGTAAACTACTTCAATTATTGTCAGAACGTTTGTACACATGGAACTAGCCTGGTGCACTGCCACCAAGCACTGAAAACTCATCAAATAAATTACTTCAATTATTATCAAAACATTCTTTGTACACGTGTACTGCCACCAAGCACCGATTTCATTACTGATAAGAATAGGTAAAGGGTATCAGGCTAGTATTGACCAATCAGCATTATGTTGAAAAATGTGTTCTATCTTTGTTGAGAAACATTCAATACATTGTGCAATCATAATTGTAAACATACAAGATGTGCGGCTGCCACTGAAACAGCAGAAATTTCAGTCATGAGAGAGTGCAATCATAAATATATGAGACTTGTTGGTTTTGAGTTAATGAATAAAAATGTTGAATTAGAAACTGAAGTGGCTTCTGTTTGATTTTAGCAGTATCAGTGGAATTGAGGTACAGTCAGTAAAAAGTTTATTTGGGTGATTCTGAGGGTTAGTGAAAAAAGAAAAATCCTAATTTTGAGCCCTGGATATGCATTATAAACCTTTGTAATATGCATGTATGTACTGCTGTCATGCCATATGTTGTGGATATAATGTAAGTGGTATATCAGAAAGTCATATTCACTGATCAGCTTTATATATAAAACATAACTGTCCTTTAAGATGTCAACTCGACAACAGAAACTGATATACATAGTAAAAGTTTATGTGAACCAATAAGTTTAACGTCTACGGAAAAACTTGTTTCAAAGACCTGATTTTATTAAAAACATACTTTCAGATTTTTTTCTCGTACTTATGAAATAAGCCTGAATTGTGCCAAATGATGGAATAAAATACAGAATCTTATATTAATACAATGACAACTTGTACCTTATATTTGATAATGTCTTTGATAATTAGCCATCAAAATTCATCAATAAAAAATTTAAACTGCCAAAAGCAGCAAGAAGTCAGATAGAAATTCAATTGTCAGCGAAAATTGTCATTATTATTATAGTTACTACTATTATTATTATTAACAATATCTGGAAGATCATATACATTCAACATTACTACTCGAGAGCATGCCATTGTCGATGTCAAATGCATATTCCTATTACTCAGTAGAACATGAAAATATGAAAAACAAGAATATAGGTCACATTCACTTAAAAAACATTATCTTAGATCTTTATTTATCAGATGTAGTTTTCCAAATAAACAGCATGTTCTTGCCAAAAAAGATGGTTTTACGAACATTTTCTTTTTATTACAAACTACATAATATCAAATATTATGGAAACAACTCTAATTATATCTGAAATCAGTCTTGAATAAAGTAAAATGCAAACCAAGGCTTGCCTATGCATTTCCCAACATTATTATAATAACAATTCCAGGCAACAGCAAACCTTTCTCTAATTATTTCCTGGATATAACAAGGATCCATCATAGATCCAAACGATAACAGGAACTGATATAACATTTAATATAATACCTTTGCTAACATAAAAGTTATGTATTTATGAAGAAACATAAACAAAGATAGCTGATTCATTAAACTTCTTTCATACATCTTGTCAATGAAAGATGTCAAATTTTTTATTGTGCAAGCGTACAATGCATGTTGTTTCAATAGCCATCAGCATTAGGTAAATGCAACTGCCAATGTTTTCTTATACCTGCACTTAGAATGTTTCATATTTACTGAAACTTACCTAAAATGTCCAAAATAGCCACAAAAAAGGGTAGCACAACACATGCTATGAAAAAACAATCAACATGCACCATGTCAACAATACAAGCATAAAGTATTGAATACCACACCACATGGATTTATGAAGAAGGAACTGATGCAATATCCTGTAGAATGGGGAAATAAAATAAAGGCAAATCAGTAACAAAAGTAACTCATTCAATAACATCACACTTGAATGAACCATACAGAGATGTAATTTGTTCCCATCTACTGTTTCATACAATATTATTCCAAAGTATAGTTATTTCTATTTACATCCATCTAATAACTAAGGACTGAGCAAGGTAAAATATATGTAAGGAATATTTAGTGTGTATATAATCTTCATTTCAATGTACAGTAAAATATATGTAAGGAATTTTTAGTATGTACATAATCTTTATTTCAATGTATTCTGAATGTTTTCTTTTCCAAAAAGAAATGTAATTTACATGCATATAATAGATAAAGATCAGCAAGGTGAAACAAATAAAGTGAATATTTAGTATATACATAGTCTTCAGAGTATAATCTGTTGATTCAGAGTAAGTGTAATGCACTGTTCTACATCCATTTAATAAGTAAGGATCCAGCAAGGTTGTAAAGCAATGTGAATAATCGTCATATTTATCATCTACATAGTTACTTTCAGTTTACTGGTCTTTCCAAATCAAGATCAATATACATCTTCACATGCATTTAGTAACTAAGGATTCAGCAAGGTGAAACAAATGGAGTGAATATTTAGTACAAAACATAATCTTTAGTGTATACTGAACTTTATCTTTGTCAATTTCTAATAGAAATGTAATGGATCCTATCTACCAGCATTTGTTAACTAAAACTCCAGCAAGATAAAAGAAA
>JAECUM010067240.1:0-18124 GCA_016617855.1 Megalonaias nervosa
TGTTTTAGTGGCATCAGCTGAAAGATACTTGCGAATGGAGCTGATGCGTCTCAGTTCAAGATATGCAGCCCTGCATATGTTCATGACATGTTGGTGCAATGAGAGAGTACTGTCAAGAGTAACACCGAGGTTTCGTACTGACTGTGTGAATTTAATGTTGGTGTTGCTGATATTTGTTGTCTGAGGTAAAGGATGTGAATGAGAAAGTCTTTGTGTTGTAATCAGGATGGCTTCAGTTTTATCATCATTCATCTGCAGCTTGTTACATGTCATCCATGATTTCACATCGGAAATGCACCTCTCTACGCCTTGGATGGTAGCTTCAACTTCAGTTGGATGGCTAGATTTGTATATTTGGGTGTCATCAGCATACAATTGGTGAGACGCTGGATGATGATCTATGACACTTGAGAGTGGCTGAGTGTATAGAATGAAGAGAACGGGTCCAAGAACAGACCCCTGTGGAACACCACAGCATAGTTCAACTGGGCTGGAGTGTTTTCCATTTGCGGACACAATTTGTGTCCTGTTCCAACAAGAATATTAAAATATTTCCAAAACCCACAAAAATATGGTACTTAATGGCAAAATAATTCAGGTAGCATTGATTTTAAATTAGCTCAATAATTTAATGCGATGCATGACCATTCCCATGGTATTGTGGCATAGTGATAGGCTGTATAGTGACGGATCACTGTCCATGATTCAGTCCATCCAAGCTTTTACTAGAGATGTCCAGTCCATTATTATCAATCCAGGTTTCTGAACATCAAAATATACTGTTGTACTTTGTTCTTTTTTTCTCAGGGAAATGGATTAGTGGCTACCAGACAAAATGCAGCACTCAAGCAAAGAAGTGAATTTACACAGATTGCAAAGTGAGTAACCAATCCATTGACATACTGTACTAGTATGTAACAAAATTTTGAAAGACGAGAACTTTTTCAAAGTACACTTGGTCAAAAATTTTACAAAAATGTTTTTTTTTTATACACCTCGAATTGCTAACATTTGTTATGTAGATTATGTTACAACTCAATGCTCTTAAACTTAGTAACAGAAAAGATTGAAAACCAGCAAGTTTTGTAAAATTCAACAAATTTATTTTCGTAGAATACAAAGTGAAAATTTAAAAAGAATTGAGAGCATTGTGAATTTAATCCCAAATAGTCCTAAAAGTTATATTACAATGTATGAAGTTCCAACTGAATTCCAATGGTAATCCATATAAATTCTGATATTGAATGTGCTGATGTGCCTGTATTCTTGAGTATGCTATGTGCTAATGGTCTGGAATGTGGCAATGAGTTAACAGTCTTTTGATTAATCACAATAATATAATCCAAATTGTCCATGTCTGAATTCACTGTAATTCCAGATTAATGTTTTAGTCCAAGAATGTTATTGAGCACTTTGTAACTTCAGTGAATAATAATTTGAAAAAATAAATCCATCCAAATTAAAGACTGAACACAACAATAAGACTGATTTTGCTTCAGATGTTAAAGGCAAGAATGCATAATTTTTCATGTAAACAACATTATATATTAGCCACGACACAATATTAGAGCCAGGATGTAGGTCAGTTTCCTTCCTGAAACATTCACAATTGTCAACAAGTTTAGGAGTTTCAAGGTGAAAAACTAATATCCCACATTCAGATAGAAATAACACATTTACTTGCATTGATAATGATCTGAATATCTAATCTATACTCATACTGAAATATTAGCTATATATTATAGCTATATATTATGTTGATTACGAAAGAAAATGTCACTGATCAGATATTCCATTAAATTGATTTTGGACAAAGGTCAATTACATAATGCAGATATACATAAAATCATTGAATAAGCCAACAAACAATACAAATTAAATATACATAACTATTATGAAACCATTTGTTTGGAAGTTTGTTTCTTTTACAATAAGAAAACATTTGTAAATTACTTCAGTAGAAGAAATAATGGTTTCTTTGGAAATAAAAGAACTTGTTAGGGAAGAAATTTTAATAATATTTTCTTAATACAATGGATTTTATATTTCATAATGTTGTACGGTTATTTATTGCAGGAGAATTGGTAGAGATATTGCAAACACCTTTGCAAAATTAGAAAAGTTGACATTATGTAAGTATTAGAATATACATTTATTTAGTAAGATAGAAAGATAACATGAAAATAAACTTAAAGCTATTAAAATGTTGCATTAATTTGATATGTAAACCATGTTTGGTATGCCTGAATTAAAATGTTACATTAATTTGATATGTAAATTATGCTTGGTATGCCTGAATTAAAATGTTACATTAATTTGATATGTAAATTATGCTTGGTATGCCTAAATCTTCAATATGCCTAATATCTACAATATGAGTTATTTGATTTTTAAAAAAAATTATGAGAAATAAAACTCTTTGGACAAACAGAATTTTGAGTACATGTAAAGTCATGCTGTTTAATTCTTCATTGCATTCATTCAGAGTGGACGAAAAGTGACCAAATGAACTTGGATGATGAAACCCACTTCCTTTAACCCTTTGCTTCCCATATAAAAATGTGACCCTCTTACCTGTGCCTCCCATATGACATTCACTATGTCAAACTCTTGCTCCCCATAAAATACCCCCACATAAACTGTAAGGCAACGTCATCTTCAAAAAATTATATTCTCGCATTGCTGGAAATAAATAACCTAATCATTTCCACTGCAAGTTAGCATTTGTTATCAATGCTGGATTACCATAAGTTATTATTTGTCATCATTTCATGATAAAAACAACTAGCAGTGCACAAGTTGCTTTGTTTTAAATACAGCAACTTGTGCTTCGAAACTTTGAACTTCACTGTAAATACCAATACGTATTTAATCAGCAAACTTGGTGACATTATTTTTGAAAATATTTAACTAAAACTTTTCACTGCTGTGTTTGCGTTAATATTCTTCGTAATATCATTTTTAAGTCACAAGTGAACCTGACAAGAGGCAGAAATGTCATAATGGCAGACATCACAGTATCTAGGCAGTACCTGTTCATTAAACAGGCCGTAATTGTAATTCGTTTGGCACATACATTAAGGAATATATATAATTCCTAAGAAACATAATATAAACATTCAGTGATTAAATATTCAGCTATTTAAAAAAAATAACAGGAAGATATTACACAATGCGATGTTTGATAAATCTATGTGGTTATAAGGTCAAGGTTGTTTTCTTATATCACTCATTTAGTGATAATAACATAACATAGCCAAGCAAATCATATCTAACAAATAAAACATAATATTACCAGTCAATAGTAATTATTACAACCTATAATTATCAATATATTTCTTTAAACATAATTAAAACGTGTGTGGTCATATTAAGAAAATCCCTGTTTCTAAAAATAGATGCACCCACATGGCATACATGGCGCCATTTTACTCTTGGCTGTGTGATTCAGTTGGAAATAGGACTTTATTTCATGCAAGGATGGACTTTAATGATTCATTTCATCGTCGATGTAAAACTCAGGTACTGTTTTGTCGGCAACAATGAAATTAAGCATAAAAGTTTTGAGGTTATTATATCTTTGAAACTTGAAATTATTTGTACTTTACGTGTTTCTAATATTCTAGATTTTTCAAGCGCAATTCAATTGCCTTCACAAAAACATATTTTATCAAGTTATTCATTCACTTGGCTTGCTTTCCATACATGGGCTTATTAAAGGTTATTAAAAATATTTCATAGCGAGTTCTTGTTATTTGTCATTAGTGATGTGGTTAAGGATATGTAAATCTATCTAGTAGACCTATACATGTATAAGAGAAATAAAAATGATCTTACCTAATGATGTTTCATTTCATTGAAGAACTGATCTCGAATATAAATATCAACTACTTACCAATCACTTGATCTCAGACTTTCATGTTGAGGAACAAAACAAACAAACATCACAATTACAAAAAAACTATCTACAATTGTATTGGAGCACGTAACAGCTACTCCTGTACAGTGAACATGCTTTGATGAAACAGGCTGTGACATTCTATGCAGCATAGATGGATGTTGCAAATGACACAGCCAAATATGGTTTCTTTATGTCTCTTTTCTCCATGCTTGGTACAGTATTTGCAGGTGGATTTTTTCCTTTTAAGTGTCTGCAGTCTGTGTGCCTGAATATTGTCCTGTGTCACTGGGGCTACAGATTTTCGATGCATTGCAACCTTCCAGCACTTGAAACTTCCTATGAGCTGCTTCGCCAAATTAATTTGAAGTCTGTCTGAATCGTTTTCTTCTTTCGTGACTCAGGATGACTCTCAACCATTGTTATAAAACCATTGATTATACATATATTTATAATGAAATGAAACATATATCGCATATATCACCACCATTTCTTTGATGATCGTCCAACCGGATATTTGGCCCTGAGTTGGTCACATATGTCAACCCCTCGGTAGTACTGTTGGTAATTTGTGACTGTCCTTGGACAGTTGACCTGTCGTACTGTCCCATCTTCCTGTTTCCAGTTAGCAATATCAGTGATGATTGGATCTGCTGCTGTGGATAGGACTATGACTGGTTTCTTGTCCTTCCACAGTGTGGCTGTCATGTTTCCATCCTGTCTGATTAAATGATCTCCATGATCCATATATGGTGGATATTTAAATTCTTCTGGGAAGCCTTTACGGTTTTTCCTCATTGTGCCACAGGCATATATACCATGTCTAAATAACCTTTGTACCAGTCAAATGGATGCAAAGAAATTATCAAAATATACATGATAAAATTTTCCTCTCAAAGGCATAGTAAGCTTTTGCACAACTCGATATCCAAGACCCTTCATGCTCTCATTCACTTCATCTGTATCTTCCTTTCCCTGGTAAAACTCAAACTGGTGACAGAAACCAGACAAACTATCACAGTGCATCCATACTTTCAGGCCCCACTTGATTGGCTTTGAAGGAAGGTACTGCTTGGCCTTGTGTTGACCCTTGAATGCAATCATACCTGTAAAGTGCATTATTTTCGTGATAGAGCATTTAATGAAGTATTGTATGAAATTTTAATTAAAACTTAAAACAGGATCAGTGAATGAAAAGTTCATTTTTTTATTTTATCATTATGAAAAGGTATGCTATAAATTTCAGATATTCATGAGTCTAATGTTTATGTATGGAGATGTGATAGATTGGAGCTGTGTGGTAATGGATATCTAATGTATGTTTTTGTGTGTATATGATATGCACACATGATTGTTTCATATTGGACATACAATTTAAATCATGAATATATTATAGGTTTTTTTATTTTTATTTTTAAAATTATCACATTAATGTAAGGATGAAAGACAATAAAATATGCATACATGTATGTATGTGTATTTCTTTTTTGATCTCTATATGTGAGAGTGTGTCTGCTGTGCAGTTTACTGTTGGGAAGAAATACAATATTTGTAATGAATGTAGAAATGTATAAAAACCTTCATCAATGGTTTGATGTTGGCGAGGCTTGTATGTCTTCTCAGTGTTGGCCAGAATTTCATCCAGTATTAGACGTATTTTGTGAAGTTTGTCATGGTTAGGGTGATCAGCAGGAACATTTGTGTTGTCATCATTTAGGTGTAGGTACTGGAGGAGTTTTTCAAACCTTCTGCGTGGCATTACATTTTTGATTCCTTCATTGGATAGAAACTTGTCATTTGACCAATAAAAACTATAGCCAGGAGCTTTGATTATCCCCATGAAGATCAACATGCCAAGAAAGGCAGACATCTCAGGCACACTGGTCTTTGTCTAGTTAGCATCACTGATTTCATGATCAACATGTTGTTTAGCTGCAAATTTATTTGTTTCACTTACAATCTTTTCAAAAAGTCCGACTGGAAAATATAATTGGAAATAGTCTAGTTCTGGTGCTGTCTCCTGCAAATTATGTGATGGTCCTGACTGTTGAGTAAATGGACTTCTGTCAATTTCTTGCACATCTTGCAACCAATTTGGCTGATCATCATCAGTGTCATTCGAGTCTGATGACATTTCAATGTCGATATCTGACGACAGAATTTCAGATCCTTCGTCATTAAAGGCATCATTATTTATAAAATCTGGTATTTTGTCGGAACTGTATCCAGAAAAATTGTTTTCACTTCCAGACAAATCACTGTAATCAACAGACGAGGACGACATCACCATGACGAAATCGGGGAATTCCCTTTGTAAATACAAAATGTCACTTTCAGTATCGTCTGTTATACGATTTGATTGAAACTTTGCATATTGAAATGAATGGAAGAAATTAACAACACAAACATTATTAATTTTATTTTTTTATTTCATATGCCCTGCAATTATGGCAAATTCCGTGTTTTAAACACGTTAAAGCTATATTATACCTTACAATGTATGGAAGAAGACTTGCCGTAATTTGCAGCGCATTCTAAGAATGTGATTTTCCACATAACATAATGACGTTATTAATTTATACTATTAATGTAAACTTCAGCATCATATTTGGAAAAAATTACAATTATAAGTAACTGACATATTGAAAAGGCCATAATATTTACATCGAATTGAGGTATTACAATCAGCTAAGGATGCCATTTTGGATGCGGCCGTGGAAAAAACCCCTACGCATAATTGGTTGGTTAAATTTAGATTTTTATGTTCTCATGTTAGGAAATACGTCATTAACATCGAATGTTAGTAAAGATGATTTATTATTTTTGACCAGTGTTTGGTTAGCTCCCGGCGAATCAACATTTAACTGGAAGATGTAACATATTCATAGTAGATACTGTGTGAAGCGTAGTTGGGGGCAAAGGTAAAAGCTTAGTTATGCGTAGACGGGGGGCAAAGGTAACGGTGTAGAAAAGCGTGCCTGGGGTGTAAAGGGTTAAAATCCTTCAGTTACTTCATTCCATAATCTGTGGCTGAAAGAAAAATGGGTTTTATACAATAACTAACCAAACTTTGTGGTTCACTTGTATGATAAAGTACCATTACCAAACTTGCATTTAGGCTAAGAAAGTAACCTATTTATTTTGGTGCTTAAAATTCAGAAGTCAAAATCATGGTTTGTCAGACAAGAAAAAATTTGGTTTTGCACAGCAAGTTTTGTTCAAGTCCACATACCTTTATGGAGGACTATTTGGCAAGCCATGGTCACATGGGCAATACTCTCGTTTTTGCATTATGTAAGCAAGCCATGGCCACATGGGCAATACTCTGTTTTTGCATTATGAAGGTCAGCTTTCTTCCAATCACCATGTGCTGACATGTCTACAGTGTTCTAACCTTGGTCCGATCAACTCTATATTTACAATGCTTTTTGTAGAAAACTTGATATTAAATTGGGTCTGTTTATAGTTACATCCATCAGTCAGTCTGTCCATCTGGCTTTAGTTTCTATGTGATTACTCTCTTATTATCTTTAGATTTGATCCACTTTGGGTATGCAGCTTGATAATGATGAGACCTGACTGATATCCATTATCAGCACTGGCACTCAACTTCATTGTTTAGGTGACAGCAGTTGATTGTCCAGAACTCAATATTAATCGTAGTCCGCAAGCCCAAATCTGGTAAATTTCATGTCGGACTAGTAGTTTTTAACTGTACTGGTCTTGGACCAGAAGACTCTTGTTATTATTTCAGTAGTCTGTTGGCCAGTAAAGTTTCAGTTGCTGCATGTCAGCATTCATGGGAAAGACTAGTGAAGATCCAGCAAGATTAGTATATTTCTAAATTGCTAGTACTATATGTATTGTAGAGGGTTTTTTTAATGTTTAACTAAGAAAAATACAGTTAAGAATTATGTAAAACACGCAAGTTTTTATCTGGCAATCCACTACTAAATAGAAGCAATTTGACAACTTAGTGAATCGCTATAATTATTCATTGTAAGGAGGATTAAAATGAAGTGATAATTTTTATCTATCTTTCTGGAACTCAAGTCAGATTTGAGGCAAGAATACTTGCCAGATATGTTGTTATTTCACCCAAAAAGTAGGGAAGATCAATTCCTTTCATTTGCTTGTTGCCTATAAGTTTGAAAGAAAAAGTACTTTATCGCTTTGGATGTGTCAAACTACTTGTATTGTAAGAAAAATTATTTAACTTATAAAGATGGTAATTTCTTCATTTAAGTGGCAAAAAGGAAGTCCTTGTTTGATGACAAGCCAGTAGAAATACAGGAATTAACATACATCATCAAAGAGGACATAAACAGTTTAAACAAACAGATAGCACAGTTACAGGAGCTGATCCGGACAAAACAGACACAAAATGGTCAAAATCAGACTCACTCCAATTCAGTGGTTGTTGCTTTACAGGTATACGAGTCTGTCTTTCTCTTCTGTCAGTAACTTAATGTTTTTAGAAGGCCTGTATTTGCAGGTAGTAAGACATGGTGAGTCACTTTTCAGGCTGGCACCAACCAGATTGATGGTATTGGCATCAACCATGTTACAGTTTCTTTTCAAGATGTACAGCAAATATTATGGTACAATTGACTTGAGACATAATATTTCTTATTATGAATTTAACATATTTTTGATATAGTGTGGCATAACATGCACTGTATATCATTTTTCATGCATATGTTGTCTGTGCTTATGAATAAAACTGTTCATCTGCCAACAAATATGGCAGTATTACTGTAAAGTCTTTTAATGATTTATTATTAAACCACACATCCAGATTTACTCTATTATCCTGGTGTCTTTGATTTCATACAAAGGATGGTGATTCACCATGAAATCTGGCCACTTTACTATTATTAAAACTTCTAAAAGACTTTTTCTCAAAAGCTGCCCAGCAGATTTTGACAAGACTTGACTGATAGCACCTTGTATCATAAACTTTGAATTTAATACAGTAATGTTGATCAGCCATCAGAAAATTATGGACCAATTTCCTGTTATAAACTGCTCAAAAGAATGTTACCATATTTGACATACTGTTTCAGTCTTTAAATTCAACACTTGGCCCAAAATATGACATAAGTTTAAAAATAAGGAAAAAATAAATAGCTTATTTTGGGCTTTTTGTTGATTTTTGTACTCTGTTCTCTTGCACATGAAATACTTATTCTATATATGTTCTTAATATTTTCTGTAAGAGTCATTTAGTTAATGGCAGTTTTAATTCTAAGTTCCTAAGAAAGTTGTTTTGTACCCTGAATGGGTCATGTAGTGCATACTATTTCATTAACAATTCGAAAGTTGATGTTCTGAAGAATTTGAGATGAACATCACATGGTCCAAATAGGCCATGAGTGACGCAAATGGCAGCCACACATTTTTCTGAAAAAGGCTCTGGACCAACTTTTTGATTAGCAGTTTTGAATCAGCTGATTTGTTGACATTTTGAAATACAGAATAATTCATTACTCTTAACTGCCACACTGCAGACATTGTAGCAATATGACTAAAATTGTTCAAGGTACATTAAAACTCCAAATCAAACACACTCAGCATACAATGTACTATTTATATAAAGTATAATGACACTATTTACCACATGGTTAACATTCAGTATTCTCTTTACATAAAGAGAAATTATGCTATTTAACACATAGCACTATTTACATAAAGTACACCTCTCCCTTATTAACTCATGCTCAGCGGGGTACAGAAACATAGATGGCACTCTAAGTGAAGGCACAAGTTCCTGAGAGACCTGAAAAAAAACTGAACTGACATTGACACAAACTACAGGGGGGAGGGAAACGGGGCATTTTAGTGACTGAATACTTGTTTTATAATCGTGTTGAGAATAATTGTCAATAAAGCGCTTTTCTAATAAAGTTGTTTGTTATTCTGTATAAATTACATTTATTTTTAGATGCCCAACATCCGAAAGATCATTAACGTTATTTCAGTTGGTTTCAAAAACCTTCACATGTATGCGAAAACATTTATGTATTACATCACTGCTTTTTGTTGCTGTTGATTAGTTGGGTTCCCTGCTTGGTTTGTGATAACCGAGTGCAAATCAGGGAGTCATGAAGCAGGGAAGCAGACTAACTGTTGATACATCACAACACAAGATTCCTTTTTTCAAAGATTAGCAACATTTATTTCATGAAACAATTTTCAGTGTCAAAACTCATTTTTTGTATTGTTCAATTAGTAAAACTTTGATGCCATCATTTCATTGCAAGTAATGTGAAACTTCTTCTCATCCTCAAGGATATCTCTAAGTGCCGATTTAGGAATTCTCTGAAACTCATTTCTCCGCAATGATCTGTGAAACAATGCTCTTTATTTTACATAGTCTTTCACCTGATTGCCTTGCTCTTTTTGATTACATTTATGATTGAATAGGTTAATTTAAGGTAGTTTAAATATATTATGTACAGAATAATAATTATAACAGTGTTTGATTGATCAATTGAGATGAGTTCAACAGACATGTAACTGGGGCCACTAGATCTTACGCATGTAGAATTTGCATGCCTTTTAACTTTTCTTTTTTCCACCCCTTTTATTTGATGCAAAAGACACAACAGGATAATACAGATGAGGTCAGCTTTTAATTCAGTGCAACAATAGAACAAATAGTTCCACAAGTCAGATATCAAAACACGGTCTGTACTTAAGTAGGTTCGCTGAGAAACGCTCATGGACATAGCTGTTACTGTAGATTGACACATTTTATGTTTAAATACAGGAGGACACATTGCATTTATTATGATTACACTTAAATAGATCTAAAACACAAATTTCACTTGATTAAAAACTTATTTAATTGATATTTATTTATTCAAGTGCTACCTCCACTAGACCTAAGTGACATTTCCATTGATCAAAATTTCATTGAATATCAAAGTACTGCCTCCACTAGATGTAAATTACATTTTCATTTATTGAAATTTCATTGAATATCGTTATTTATGGTGTACTAATAATGTTGTTTGGAAAGAACATGTAACAAAAATTTAAAACCTCTTATTAAAAGTTGATAATTTCATATGTTGATCAAAATTTCCAGGTTCTATCTACTGTTTTTGACAGTAAAATAACTGATATATCAGAGTTTTATTTACCAATTTTGATTGTCATTTTCTTCAAGTTTAACAAATAGGGATCAATTCTTGGGTATTTTTGGGTTATAAAAATGTATCCATATCTGAACCCGCATTATAAACAGAGTTGCGAATTATCGAGGGAGTGGTGTATAATAATACTAATTACTACATGGTCAGCATACAACTTGCTGTTTACATCTACAAAGTATAATAATACTAATTACTACATGGTCAGCATACAACTTGCTATTTACATGTACAAAGTATAATAATACTAATTACTACATGGTCAGGGGTGGCCGAGTGGTCTAAAGCGCTCTCTGTTACGAATCACGGCCATCTCACCTCTGTCTGCATGGGTTCGAGTCTCGGATTCGGCCAATATGGATATGTGAGAAAGCTTGCAAGTAGCTTCTCGTGGGTCGGTGGTTCTCTCCGGGGTTTCCCTCGGGTTCTTCCTCCACCATTAATACTGGCTGCCATGTATAGCCTATCGTGTGCTGAAAAATGGTGTTAAACCCCACAACAACAATAACAACTACATGGTCAGCATACAACTTATTATTTACATCAACAAAGTATAATAATACTAATTACATCATGGTCAGCATACAACTTGCTATTTACATCAACAAAGTATAATAATACTAATTACTACATGGTCAGCATACAACTTGCTGTTTACATCTACAAAGTATAATAATGCTAATTACTAAATGGTCAGCATACAACTTGCTATTTACATCTACAAAGTATAATAATACTAATTACTACTTGGTCAGCATACAACTTGCTATTTACATCAACAAAGTATAATAATACTAATTACTACATGGTCAGCATACAACTTGCTATTTACATCAACAAAGTATAATAATACTATTTACCACATGGTCAGCATACAATGTTCTATTTACATAAAGTGTAATAATTTACCACATGGTCAGCATATGATGTTTTAATTACATAAAGTATAATATTTTACCACATGATCGGCATACAGTGTTGTTACGTGTCTAGGCTCGTACAAAAGTAACAAAGAAAAGAGTAAAACCAACAATCTTTGTAAATTTTAACAGAATAATTTATTTCCCTAGAAAAAAGGTAAAAATATGAAAAAAGACTTACGGTTTGTGAATCTAATCCAAAAATTAATCCTAGAATTTAAAAATATAAGTCCTGTCACTAAAATTTCTAAATGAATCAAAGTTCGAATCCCGATGAAGTTCCAAGATGGAAGGCGATGACGTCTTCTGTAACCTGTCCTGTGTTGTTGTGTCAACAGTTACCTGTTGAATCACCAATTCCGGCTTTAGAATTCCAAATAATTTTCAGTAAATGGCATTGTCCAAGGATTTTGATGAACACAAGTATTTTCCAGGGTGAATAAATTATTTAAAATAAAAAAATCTAACTCAAACTAGTCACAACACAAAATACCTTTAAGCTCTGAAGGTATTAATTTACAACTGAATAAAAAACATATAAAACATCACTTTAACTCTAACTACAATGCAAAAAAGAACCACGTGATCACTTTCTTTCGAGAAACATAGTAACATCATATGTAAATTATCACGTCCGCCATGGACGAATTCAATTCTACTGAACGAATCTTACTATAACATTCAATAATAAAAAAAATAAAAAAACATTGTTTACAACAGAGCTGACACGCAAGCTAAATGTGACCTTGATTATGGCCAATGATTTTCACTCTGTGTTTACCAATTCTGGATCAAGGTCAGGAACTAGGTCAGCTAGAAATGCAATGTAGCACTGGTTATTTACTAGAACTGAACTGAATTTTCCGGATAAATGTCAAACTCAGTGAATAAAGTTACCATTACAATAACATGTAATGAAATAAAGTAAAAGAGAATTTAAAACTAACACACAAGTAATTAACATATACATAACAGTGTACATAAACAGAGTATAATAAAAATACTATTGACCACATGGTCAACATATAATTTACTATTTACTTAAGCAAAGTATAATAATGCTATTTACCACATGTTAGTGTACAATGTACTATATACATAAAGTATATCTCATGGTCAGCATATAATTTACTATTTATATAAACAAAGTATAATACTATTTGCCAAATGGTTGGCATACAGTGTACTATTTATCAAGTAGTCAGCATACAGTGTGCCGTTTACATAAAGTATATAATACTATTTGCCACATGGTCAGCATACAGTGTACTCTTTATCAAGTAGTCAGCATATGGTGTGCTATTTACATAAAGTTTATAATACTATATGCCACATGGTCAGCATACAGTGTACTATTTACACTAGGGATAATAATACTATTTACTACATGGTCAGCATAGAATGTACTATTTATATAAAATTTAATAATACTATTTACCAAGTAGTCAGCATACAGTGTACTGTTTACATAAACAAAGTATATAATACTATTGCCACATGGTCAGCATACAGTGTACTGTTTACAATATTCTTATTTAACATAAAATGTTGTTTAGGTTCATTCAGTATTAAAGCAGCATTACTTTTCCAAATCAATATTATGAGCATATAATCTGTAGAAGACAAGGCTTTAGGTCAGGCACTAATTGTCTTGTAGCAACACCTGGATAGCACATGTTTTTAGGACAGGCATTAATTGTGTTGTAGCAACACTTCGAGAGCACTTGCTCTTTGCTCTGTTTTGCTATGCATCAAGGTAATTATGGATTGGCTTTGTACAATTGCATGTGCCACAGTGACCATGTTGCTGGTTTGTATACATCATGAGTTCAGAATGTGCTGAGAGTCACTCTACTTGATTTAGTTGCTAAATTGTTTACACAGTTTTAAGTCCCTGCTTTGATTCCCCTCTTTTCATGACCCAAGTTTACCATTATTCAAAATATTTTCACCACTAATCATTGGGATAGCAACAAAATCATGTTGTTCATTTATCTAAATTTTTAATTATTTTCGTAAGGCCAGCAGCTTTAACTTTACTTTTATTATTACTATTTTCAGTCCCAGTTGGCAAATATGTCCAATAATTTCAGGCAAGTTCTTGAAGTCAGGACCGAAGTGAGTATGAATCTATTTCTATTTTACACTTATTCTGACTTTCTTATTGTAGATAGTTTTGCTTGCAAAACCTGTCCTGTCTTGCTAAAATAAGAGAATAGTTATTTATCTTTTATTTCTTTTGAAATTGTACACATAGAAGCAGGGTCCGTAGGGGACCTTGAAAAGCCTTGAAAATTGAATTTGTCCCTCAAGGCCTTGAAAACACCTTGAAAATTCAAAATATTGTCTATGTACCTTGAAAAGCCTTGATTTTCTTGAAACCGAAAGGAATTAATAAATAGTTTTCATTTTACAGAAAAGAAAAAAATGATCTCTCGTTAAGTTTGTGCTGGAAGGGAAATTTCCACAACTGGCCACTGCAGTCATACATTTTGAACTTCCAGTTGTATGAAGCCCGGATCTAGCCATGTTTAAATTTCAATCATTTGTATGCTTCGAAACGGCTGGCTGCTGATTCCAACCTTGGTGGCTAGACAGAGAAAAATATAAAGTTAGGATTATGAGATCTTTCTCAGAGAGCTTTGCAAAATGCAAATTATACCGGAAGGATATTGATTTGCATGCAATGGGAGAGAGTGCTCTACGGTCACATGCAGCTGAAAAAACCCACCAAGCTCTCATAATGGTGATTAATATGGCAAGACAAGAAACCTTCAACATGAAATCATTTTTTGATGAAAGAAGCATGTGAACACAGAGATTCAAGTTTTAAAATAGTAACTGTATGAAGTCTTAATTATGAAATTAGTTCGATCTGGTTCTATATTTTGATTGAGTGGAAATAGGACAGACAATAAGTGCAATGAACACAGTGAATCTAAAAATATAGACTACAGCTAAGCTGAGAGAAATATTAATATTTCTAATATTAAACAGTTTTAAATATCCATACCTTGCTTTTAAATAAGTGATAATACCAAAAAAAATATCTTTGTTCCATTTTTTTGATTTATGGGGGTGGGTGAAGAAGAAAGGCAGGTACTGAAAAAGACATTGAGACAATGACAGCTGATGATGATGACTATGCATTGAAAGCAGAGACCCATAGGAAAATTTCCTTTATCATGACGTCAAATAGTTTGAGGGAAAGTGTTAAGGACAAAATTGCAGAACTTGGAGCTCATGAAAAACAGCTTGATGACAAGCTATAAGAACTGAAAAATTCACTCTAAAATATTTTGGACTTTGTAAATAGTTTAGTCTAGACAGAGTAAAATGAACATAGTTCAGTGACTGTACATTATTCTAATGCCCAGATGTAGGATTTTTAGTATTAATGGGAAATGATATCAATGATCATAATCTTCACTTCATGATTTTTTAAAAGAAATAAATTTGCAAGAAATGTTCCTCATATGAAGTAATAGTAAGTATTAACTTGTGTTTATGTACAGTTTCATTTATGTATCCTCTAAAATTAATGTAAGAATGCACCTTGAAAAACTTGATTTTGAACCTTGAAAAACCTTTAAAAAAACTTGAAAATTTTGAAAGAAATATGCTACTAGAAGACATTTTTTTAAAAGGACGTTATTTTAAAAAATACAGTTATCCTTGTTTTTAATGTAAAATCTCTGTGTTTGAAAAGACTTAAATAAATAAACTTCAGCTACTGCAAATTTCAACACCCCCATCAGTGGAGGGCTTGCATTTAAGGTTTGTAAGATGTCTTTTGATTTTGCTGTCTAAAGCTCAAAGGTCAAGGTGATTGTTAACATAAAATTTAGTTTTGCAGAATAACTTTTGTCCTGAGTAAGTTCTTATATCAAATTTTGTGGATAACATGAACTTAGGTTAATATAGAAACATTTAGTTTCTGGGGTCTAAGGGTTACAGGTCATGGTCATGGTAAATCTAATAAGAAAATGACAGTTTTTGCACATTAAGTTAGTTCAAGACTGCATATTGATGCCAACGTAGAGGTCTGTTAAACACACAGTAGATACATCTGTAATTTTACAATATCTTTGTTTCATTTTAATGTCATCTTTGTATTGTTTCCATATATTTATTCACTGAGGCTGGCACTAAAGGCTGAGGTAGCCTGGAACAGTGTATTAAATTAGTCAAGAATAATTGTCATGTTGACAGAATGTGATACATAAATAGTGGCTATCAAACTTGAAATGTGGGTTTATATCCTCAAAATCTCAGACGAGTTTACTAATGAGCAGATACATATATTAAAATGAGGTATCTTCCACCTGTTTGGCAAACCTCGTTACCACTCTTGAGGCCACATTTCTGGTCTGAGTTTGGTCTTTGCTAGTCATTACTCAAGTTGCAGCATTCTCCAGTGCTCTGTGTGACAACCTTTTGGGATGCCATTATGATTTGGCAGTTGGATAGAGCAAGTAAGGAAGCAGGCAGCATAAAAACTACCCTGCCAACTTGCCGTCCCTAGTGCTCAGATATTCAAACCCAGTCAGTGTCATCCTCAAAGGAGAGGTGACACTCAGCAAAGAAAAGAGATAAGAGGCCAAATTCTGCCAGCAACAGCTGTAATAGGTTCAAGCTCAATCAAATTTCAGGAGACAACGAGCTCCTCAGTCTAAAATGCTGTTTAATAAAGAAGGTAAGAAACTTGGTTTTTCTTTCCACAAACCTACTAATAACTGCCATTGACTTGCCATCCCACTGCCTACAGACAGCCTACTGGTTGTCACAAGACTCCTTCATTTCCATCAGAATTGGATGAACCTATTTTCACAAAATGAATGGTCAGTACAGGTTGTTTTGGAGGGGCTTTGGATTTCATGATAGGTGTTCTGTTAGGTTTGGAGATGGCTGAAATTATAGAGAAGGAGATACGGTGATTATTCAATAGGTTGGCAGTGGAGATGATTTGGAAACCTAGCTCTTTGATGTTTTATTCCAGGCTCTTTCAAGTGTCAGAGGTAAGTGGAAACAAACATAGTGCAGTTATTTATTGGTTATACTGGCTATTTTATAAAAGACCATGTATATTTTAGGTATTCTTAAAAGAACTTTTAATTCCCTTTATTTTTGTGTATGATTGTTTTTTGTGGTATGGGTTATAGAGTTTTCAGATTGGCCTTACTTCAGATGTGCACCTACCAAAAATCTGCTAGCTCTGCTTGGTCATTATCACTTCTTGGGCTTCCGAGATAAACTGTAAAAAAAGAGCAGATAACTTGTTTACATTTTACATAATTGGTAGTTCATTCATTGCACTTTTAGAAGCTGGTGTTGTCTAGTCTGGCAAAATTCATTTCCCTATTCAGGTTGGGAGTTTTTTTGAGCACACAGGAACAGTCATTTAGGTTAGCTATGTGCTTAGATCAAGAAAAGTTTCCATAAAGTACAATATCCAAAGTAATTTCAGCCACAGTAGATGAAAGTAAGGTATGCCAACATTCTGTCCATGGTGTATGTTGCAAATGCAAACAACTTCACCTTACACCTGTTACTCTCTCAGATGTTCATAATATCTGTAGAGCACCCCCTAGTGGTGGTCAAGGGGAGCTAACATGTAAGAGTTTCCTCTGTGTTTATAGTATATTGGTAGAAAAGACCAAAATTTTGTCATTTCACGAGGTAACAGTTTATTTCTAAACATTATTGTGATTGGGTAAGTTTTCTTGCGGGAATATAATTTACTATAAAGTTTGCTTTATGATTCAATTTTGATCAGACTTGGAATATGCTTATCTCATCAAGATTTTGGATGAATCTTGTGATCAGTGAGATTCACACATTCTAATGATGTGATCTTTTATCTAATTGCCTGAGCTTGTTACAACTCAGGAAGCTACATTTTTTATCTGATTTTTATCATACTTGGAATATACACTTACATCATCTGATGGGTTTGATTATGATGATTTTTATCATACTTGGAATATACACTTATATCATCTGATGGGTTTGATTATGATGATTTTTATCATACTTGAAATACACACTTATGTCATCTGATGGGTTTGATTATGATGATTTTTATCATACTTGGAATATACACTTACATCATCTGATGGGTTTGATTATGATGATTTTTATCATACTTG
>JAECUM010067242.1:0-15982 GCA_016617855.1 Megalonaias nervosa
TACCTAGTTTTATTCCATCTGATAAATAAGCATTACATCGGTTTATAAATGTGTTTTTCTCCGTTGTATCAGCGATTATAAAATCTAGTTCAGCATCGTCCATAATCAATCTTGTACACGCTCGTTTATAATCATATGAACCACCTTGAGTAAATTTACCGATTATCTTTCTACCGAGATCTTTTGTAAATTTCTCATCGTATTCGTTTCTGCATTTATTTATTTTAATAATATTATCTTCATCAATATCAGGGAATTCTTTTCTGGTATCATCGATATTAAATCTGTTCGGTTCTGGTAACCAAACTTGCTTCTGTGAACTATACGATATAATCGCTTCAGTTATTCTCAACGATATTAAAAATCCAGCATCAAGCATATATCGCAATAATACTATCGGAACCCAACATTTTTCTGAAAAATGTCTTCCAAACCAAGCATAAGTAATCGGATGGAGATTTTCTGCAAATTCGAATAATTCTACATGAGCAAATCCGGTTAAGTCAACATCTGGTAAATGTCCGTTTATTGCAACCCTGGTCATGTCATGTGTAGGATGTCCGAATCTCTTAAAGTACTTAGAACATACTCCATATCCAAGAAAACTCCCAGGATAACATGCAGCCATATCAACTGAGATAACATCACTATGGTTGTATTTGGTGTTCCATAACCCACCGTGACCATATTCTATACAGCTTTTCTTGACATCTTCAAGGAATTCTGATCGTGTCGTTTTTCCATGAATTTTTCTCCTGAGCGAAATGGGCAGCAACCGATGGTACGGTAAAGCAGTTATTCAGTAATTGTCCAACTATGACATCATCAGAGGTATATTTCAATGCAAGATGTTCCATTTCTTCATGAAGAAATTCTGTACGATAAATATCACCGTTGGGCCGTACAAACTGATCGTAATGATCATATTCCGAACTCTGAAATAACCAAACAGACACAGGGTCGCTTTTGCTGATATTTTTAATAAAATCAAATATATCACCGTCATAAAACTTAACTTTTCTATCTCGTGGAAATATCGTTACAGCATTAGTCCATGCATGTGCATTATGATCAACGATTGTTATAGGGTTTCCATTTTTATATATTTTGGTTCGTATAATATCTCTCCGGTTAGTGTTTTTACTGTTATTGGAAATCTTAATAACTTTTCTAGTTCAGCAACATCCTTAATAGATGCACCAGCATCTTTAACAGACTCTGCCCATGTGTTTATTTTTTACGTCTTAAATCAGTTAAGCCATTACCACGTATCGCATTTGTAAAATGTTCTGTAACTCGTTCAGCTACGCAGTTTATTCTTGATATTTTCATCGGTTTCAGATCCGCAATATTAGGTTTATTATTTAGCGGAAATATTCCATATACAACTGCAGTTGCTGGATAACTCTGTATATAATAGGGTTTATCAATGCCAGTAAGTATTCCGGGCTTAGATTTATTACTTAAAGAACAATATTACCCCCGGACTGCACACGGACTGGATCACGCTTATCACGAATAATCCAAATATCTTCTTCTGTATTTACAATAAATTTTATTAAAATAAAATATTTTTGATTATCAAGGTGATTAATAATTACTTTTCCTCGTTTGTCATTCATCATATTAGTAACATTTCCAACTCTGAATGTGGACCATACATGAACTGCACCATCGTCACGAAATTCCCTTTTTTGCTTCACGAATACGTTCGGTTACATCCTCATCCGTTAATGCCAGATCCTGCATCGAAGTACTAAATTTATATTCTGATAGTCTGTCAAGGTCAAATCTAGCAGGAGAAGGTTCAATAACGGATAATTCCTCCATATTATAATTAGGGCAAGTATATATTTAATTGAACATTAATCTTTTGTATATGATTGAAACACAAAACACATGTGCTTGGCTCAAAATTGGATATACTTCTACTTGTAATAAATCATGCGTGAATGAATACTGTAGTTATCATATGCAATGTGTCAGAAATGGAAGTCTAGGACCAAAACCGTGTATTATGTGTAGTGCTGGAGTGCGAGGAAGAACTCAACTGTGCGCGCAATGCGGTGGTAAAAAATACAGTGAGTTAAAACGATATTACGATAAAAAATATAACGCTGACTCTCCTATAAAAACCGAAGAAGATTATTTGGCTAGATTTTCAAAAAAAAAAATAATGATTTAAACAAATAGTATTATATATAAATGGAACAAAATGAGTTTTTGTCACATCCAATCATTATTAATTATGAATCATCCCGAGATGGTGTGATTAGAAACTGCAGATTGAAAAAACCAGTAGGTAGTATTAATAATACTGGTTATCTTAGATTTACTGTTAATGGCAAGAAAAAAGGATATTTATCTCATATATTTACCTACGAGTGTTATTTTGGAATGATCAAGGATGGGTATGTAGTGGATCACATCAACGGCAATAAGCTTGATAATTCGATTTCTAATTTACGAGTTACTACACAGAGTCAAAATTGTAAATCCGGAAACACAGGAAGGTGTAAATTATACAGAAAGAGAGCTATTAAATCAGTGAATACAGAGACTGGAGAAGAAATTAGTTTTGAATCAATTAATTCTGCTGCCAAATATTTTGACATAGTACCACGATCGGTACAATTTGTCGCAGAAAATATACAAAAATCTTCCTTTTCCAAAAGATTTACACAAAAAATAAATTTTCAATACGTTTAGTCTACCGTATTTTTAATGATTACCTACTGAAACATGGTTGGGATACAATATGAGGTATCCATGAGAGATACATACGTTAATTTTCCCAAGGGTTTTGTTTAGCCATAATTACAGTCACTGACTCTATCAGGGGTTCATCTTCACCGCTCTCAGCATTGACAGAATCAGATAGCATAATCTTTCTTAATTGCATTACACGATTATCCACGATCTTTTTTCTTTCGTACTCGTGAGACAGTTCGGATTTAATATTTTCGATAGAACGTGCAAGAGGTGCAAATAGCTTTACCTGATTGTCGTTTACCATAGCTAGTGATTCAAGCATGGATTGATAAATTAATTTTATAAATCTGTAGTTTGAAGATGGTGTATATTTATTATCAAATTTTCTCTGTTGCAGTAATTCAAAATCGCACATGATTTTCTGAGGGTCGAGATTATCAAATATTTTTATTCCGTTATGTTTTAGTGTTTTAATAGCACAGATAATATCATTGATGTTTTCATGGTTCATTATATATATATATATATATATATATATATATATATATTTAATATAAAAAAATATTAGCTCCCATGACTTTTTTTTGTTTTGTCAGGGAGCTGTTTTGTTTGTGATATATGGTTATGAAATATATACAGATGGTTTATGATTTTGATTTTGGACTGCACAAACATAAACTTATCCTAATGATTGTATGGTTATGAATATATACAGATGGTTTATGATTTTGGACTGCACAAACATAAACTTATCCTAATGATTGTATGAACATGAATATATACAAATGGTGATGACGGGGGAATCTTGTCTACGTCCAACAGATTTTGTACACTCTCCCCCCATACAAAACCCCGGGGAGTGTAAAAGGTACACCCCTCAAGGGTGTATGATAGGAGAGTGTATTTTGTCTGTTGTGGATATCGAGGAAATTCTCCGGGTTCCCCCAATTAAATAAGCATCAGTCGCCAAATGCAAGATAATATCTTTAGCATTTTTTGAGACTCGAACACGCGAGAGTCTGTAGAGCTTCGATCTACGTCAAACCGTCTTAACATTTCGGCCATCGTTCTCTTATCAATAATATAGTTAAATTTAAGTATATATATGATATTTGTGCTGTCTCACAGAACTTGTATTACTAATAGAATGTAGAATTGTACTTCAGTTTTTCAAAATTCATAAAATAATTTTGCACGCATAAAGTTATAGTTCGTTAAGGTAACAGACAGACGGACTAATATACACTATACACGTATATACAACTGGGTTTGTACAGGTAACGTAGTAAGGGAAATAATCGTTCAATTTACTGCAGAGACATAGCCGAGTTATCTCGCTTTATTATATATACAATTACTTTAATCATAGAAAATTGATTATTATTCATGTATTTACTCATCAGATTATGCCCCTGATTAAATAATCAGACATTCTATGAGCGTATATACAAATTAATATTAAGAGATTCTTGTCTTAGATCCAAAATGTTTCCTGCCTGGTCAGTGAGTTTGAAATTTATTCTTGTCAGAAATGGATTACGAACTCGCAGGTAAACGGGATTAATTGGTTCAGTTACAATTAAAGAACCAGGAGGAACTAATGGACTGAAACTGAATAATATGTACCCTTGCTGAGCTTGGCTAGATTTAGAAAGATCTACCTGATAGCTACATTCAATAACATCGCATACCAGATTGATTGCAATTGTTGTTGTTATGTTTACAATGCCTGGCGATATATGACGTCCAGCACCAAAGAGATTGTTACTGTATTTTAGTATAACCGGTGGTGGGGCTATTTGTTTCCACGATTCAATTACTCCCGGATAATATTCTTCAATAAGATCACTTAATGATTTCTTCATTTCAGCGTTATTTAAATCTGGTATAACAAATGTTTGTAAATCTTTTTCTGTTATTTTATAATGATTAAGAAATAATTTCTTCGAATTTGGTCTTGTGTAAGGACTATCTAATTCAGTAGTTGTAGCTTTCATAATACTTCGATCGGCGATATATAAATCGAATAAGATACCATTTAAATGTTTTATTGACTCGATTATTTGCTGCTTTACATTTTCATTATAATGTTGTGATAATGAAATAAGTAAATTTCTTAAATCATTAAACATTTTATCGTATTCAGGTTTAAGAGTATCTAAAAACCATTTAATAAATTTTTCATTAACACTATCTCGATCTCGCGCCCCTGGCGTCTTGATAATAGTAAATATTGATCTAATTATCTTGGGGATCCTTTTACCGTCAAAATCGGTAAAGTAGTATGTATCATCGTTTGGATCATTTTTAAATGATATATAATTCCATGAATGTTTTTCTCGATATTCTGGATTTTTAATGAATTTTTCTTCACTCGTTTTAAACTCATTTTTAGTTGGTTCTGAAACTCCATTATAAACAGGTGCGACATCAGGCCATCCTAACACGGATCTAATCGAACTTTGATAAATATCTACAAGGTAATCAGGAGAATTTATTTCAATTACCGCGGATAGTGTTGGTTCATGAACAGTAATCGCTATTTTAGATTCTTTCCCTGTGATAGATTTAATTCTGCGTTGGAACTCATCATTAATCTGTTCTATTTGATAACTACCCGTTGAAATTCCAACAACTTGCCAATCAGGTGTTCCATCCAGTTTATTTTTATTCGCAAATACCAGTGAATTATTTGGTTGTTGTCCACCAAACGGTTTTGACCTGATATTAGGCCAACTATAATAAACTCGTAATTGCGCTAATGCTATTTCCTTTGCTGGAATTGCAGTTGGAAAATTAACGCTAAATTCAGGATTGGTTGAACTTTATGATATCATAGTAGTTTTTGACGGCGTTGTATTAGCTACGATCTGCTGAAGTAATTGCGACTCTGACATTATTATTATCGTTATTATTTAATTCTCCATCTTTCCGTCACTAGAGAACACATCGCGTTCCATTATGAACGCTTCATCGTAGGTTTTCATTATCATTACGAACTCCTCATCGGATATTTTACCATCACTGAGATACGCTGAAATATACGAGCATAATTTAGTGTTGTATGCGGCTGTTGCTGTGTGCAATTTCATCACGTACTCGTTTAGTTTATCATTCGTACACGTAGATATTTTTTTAGAGATAATACTGAAAATACCTGCTCATGTTGTTGCCGTTGAAACTATAATCGTTACAACTGCAGGCGCTGTCATCGTTATTGTTGATAGTAATAATCCAGTTCCAGCAATAACAGCAGAAACCGAGTATACCATTATATCAATAACGACCATACGACGACGATATTTTTTACCTTTATCGTGTAATCGTCGATGATATTTTTTAGTTTAGTTTGACACTCACATACTTGAGCGTATCTGTGACGTTGAACGTCGATAAATGACTCCTGATTCATTATACTTATCTAGGTAACTAATTGAGGAGTTTCAGCTACGAACTCAACACACCACCAATAAGTCGCTGCGGTTAACTTTTTATCATTCGCTATTAGCATAAACGTTTCCTCGACATCTTTATTTAACACTATAGACACAATTCCAGAAAAATCATCGGTTGAATGACGCCTTGGAAATGTGGTAAATATAGTAAATTTTTCAGCACAAAATATAGATAATCTGTATACACCAGTAACCTCTGCAGTGTGTTTAAAAGTGTTATTTTCCGGTGTCCATGTTGCCTTTCCTGATGCGACTGTGTACACGATATTAATGATCTGCTTGTGAGGAATTTTAACGAGATTAGTTTTTTGAATAATGTTAGGAATACCACTAATGATATCGTTGAGTTCTTGCGTTAATGTCAGCGAGATTAATAATAACATTTGGTGGAGTTCCAAAAAAGTCATTAATAGATCTGTTTACATTTCTACGAAAATTTAAAAATGTTTGTACATGATTAAAATAATCAGTTCTAAATGTAGCAATTCCATCATTGATAGTCGTTAATGAAGTCGTTATTGGAATTTCCTTATCGTCGACGTATTTCTTCGTTGCAGCGTCGAAATCTGTTTCTGGTGTTCTGAGATTATTAATACCATTACTATTCATGTTGAGAAATGCACGCATTATACCACCGCTCACTGACACGTACTTGTATTCTTGATCATCGACGTACTTTTTTTGTTGCTGCGTCTGTATCTGCGATTGGATCTCCAAGATACGTAATTTTTCTTCCTGACATAATAATGTCACCGGTAAATACATCACCAGTTTTCTTAACATAATCGTTAACCGTCTTACCGGAATCCTGTATTTTACCCTGATCAGTGAAAGTAACGACATTATTAACAACCGCGTTTGGAATTCGTATAAGCACATCTGGTAGTTGTATATTACTCGTTTTTAATCGTCCTTGTTTGTCCTGAAAAACGACGACTTCATTTTGATCCACACGCGTGATATTTAATAAATCATCGATTTCATTTCTGAGCTGATCAATGGTTGCATATTTAGATAAATCGAACTTCTGAGTTCTACCTGAGGATCTTCCGTAAATATCTACCATTATATTTACTGATATCAGTTTAAGTACTATGACGTAGCGTAGTGAACGCGTGTACGACTTTATGAGGCGGTGCTGTTGATTTTGATACAGCATCAAGCATAACGAGGGTTTCACGGCCGCATATTGGAGGATCAGTTATTTTTTGTGTCGGTAGCGTTGAATACCAGATTGGAGCAGTATTATTGCTAACGTAATGAAGAAATTCTTTTGGTGGTGCTAATCCATACGAATCGAAATAAATAATTCCACATGGATCAATTGCATATGCGACCCAGTGCGTGCCTGGGCCAGAATTTTTATCGAGATTAATAATACCGGTTTCATGTTGCATTGCAACGGTAGGTAATTGATCGCGCATAAAAACACCTCTGAAATTTTTATTTTTAATTGCTTAGCAGCATTAAGTAAATCAAAATTGGACATGGGTGTTATTAGTAAACTGTCCCTGGTAATCTTAGACCCTTTCCGTACCAGTGTGGGGTCCCTGGCAATCTTAGACCCTTTCCGTACCACGAAGGCGGGGTTCCTGGTAATCTTAGACCCTTTCCCTTTTTTTTGATTCCATGTCCGGTTGCTTTCTTTAACGCCATTCCAGCAGCTGTTCCAACAGCACCTAGCGCAGCTGCCTTTGCAACAGCTGGTGCTGCAGCTGCTATTAATGCTGGTATTGCTGCAAGAAGTGGAAATATACCACCCGTTTTAGCGATGTCTTTGATGGCGCCCGCAGAAAGATTAAGTTTAACGCCTTTATTTGATTTTTTAGCATCATTGAAGTTTTTAAACTGACGTTCGGTCAACGATAGTTTATTTGCACCGGTCATTTGTTCTCGCTTTAGCGATATTTTTATTCCACAATTATTTTTGATGCTGATTGCAGCCTTTTAATCTGACCAGGAGTCAGACTCACACTAACGTGATGATATGACATTATTAATATTATGAACGATCTAATTACATGTTTTCTACTGGAGCATCAATAGCTCTCATTCGTCCACCAACACCTTCGAGTAACATCGATTTATCGCTGAGTATAACAGCAATTGCTCTGTAATTAGGGATATCTATAATGTTTCTATTAACGCGAGTTCGAAAATGAATATCTATAACAGACTGTCTGGTTAAATCTAAATGTTCTAGTGAAAAGTAATAAATCGGATACAGCAATGTAAAATCTAGCTGCGATATTTGTAAACCAGTATCGATGTTTTGATCACGTCCCATGAATGTCATTAATCGATGATATGCACGTGCTACATGATTATTTTCAAAATTCAGTAATATATCCTCGGATGGTTCTTGATGTCCATTTATCCTTAATGAAACATCAGAAACACCGAGTTTGTCAAATATCATTAAACTTTTTATTTGATTGTTTACACGTGTATTATCTTGAAGCGCAATAAATATGTGTCGTGGTGCAGAAACACCCTGCTGAGAAGCTATTTGCCATGTGAATAGACCATTAATTACATTCTGAACAACATCTGTGGTCATTGTTAACCATGACAACGTTGATTTACCGCCTTGACTCATAAAAGATAGTAACCGATCTTCTTCAGATATTGTTGGAGTCATCACTGGCATCCACAGGGAAAGTTTTGTTAGTACTACTTTACCATGAAGTGCCTCAGTTGCAGCAGCATCAACTCCTTCAACGTGCCACATTGCATCATTATCATCGCTTTTTCGCACTAGTACAACTGTGTGTTTGGCTCCAAAAATGACTTTTCTGACATTTCTGCAGAATCCAAATATGTGTGACAGTGGAATTGCACATGAAAACCTTCTATCTTTCAACATTGATTTACGTGATGCAAATCCTAAGTTGAAATTTGGATTTGGAAAAGGTAGATCTTCAACAGCAGCAGCAACAGGAGGAACAGCTCGATTATTGGGTTGTCGAAAAACCTGATTTCTACTGTCAGAGTGGTCAGAAGTATCTTTTGAGAACATCATTGATGGACCAGCTGATCTTGAGTAATCGTCGCTATATCTTGCAAGGCCAAGTATTGTTGTTGCAACGTCAACGTCTTTCTGGATTGATTCAATATTTTTTCCATGAATCATGTACGTAGCGCTGTCAAATAACGCCATAATACCATTATTAACAAAACCAAAAGCAACATTATTATCGTATTCGGTATCATCGTGTTTATAAATTTTACCTTCTACTTCAATAAATGCCTCAGCGGGTAAGAAATATCTACTTGTATCTTGAACCTGTAGTTCGATTCGTCCACGCTGATTTTTCAGTCGTGCGTCATAAGAATAATACTGATAATCGCGCACAGACTCATCTTTGAGAACTGGTGCGTCCATGTCAAACGCGGGGTCAGATACGCGCTTAAACATCTTTATTATTATCGTCTTCGTCTAACTCGAAGACCACTTCCTGCTATCAGACTAGCGGTTATATTTTTTTCCTTTTCCGACATCGGGATATCAGCTAACTCCGCTAGTTTTTGATTAGCGGCTTGATTTATTATGTTACTTACGCTTGCGGGCATCACTTCAGTGCTAGGTAATTTCACAGGTTGAGGTCGGGTCGGTCTGCGTATTAATCGTGATAGTCTATCTTTAATTGCTGAAAATGCTTTTGCTAGCGAGATTACCAACAGCGCCTATACCTTTTCACGAACAACATCAATAGCTTTCATTCCTAGCTGCTTTGCAATCGGTATTGCTTTTGGGGCTATCCTTCTAAACAGACCCTGAATAACATCACCTAATCCATCTCCGTAGGTTGCTCTGTATACAGGTAATCGAGAGTTTATTACCCTGACCATGGTAGGTCCACGTTGAGTACCATACACGATCATTTTATTATTAAGTGATTTTATCACTAATTGTTCTAATCACTGTAATAATCGTCGGCGATTTCAGTAATAAGAGACCGATATACATTAATATCCATGATGCCGCCACTAAATAATCGTTTAGAAATATCAGCTACTTCATTAATGATTTCTGGGGAATTATTACCAGCTCTTTTTCCTCCGATGAGAATTTCTAATCGGTCGACATCAGCAAGGACGTTATTGGGACAGGTAATAAGGCCACTTCCTAAACCACTTCCAGTTGCGCCGGGAGCGTCTTGAAATTCTTCTTCTTCCTCTTCAATTGGTTTCGGTGGTGTTGTTTTCTTTGGTGTAGGAGATAGAACTGGTATTCGTGATTTTGGTGATCCTGGATAATCACGAAGTGATTGCTCAAATGGTTTTGGTGTTTTTTGTTTCTTTCGTTCTTGTTTTTGTTGTCGTTCTTGTTGTTTTTGTTTTTCCTCCTCCTCTTTTCTTGATTTAATAAAATTATTAATTTACTAATATAATCCCTATATTATCGATCATCATCTCTAGCTTGTTCAACATTCATTTTTATGCGATATAAATATTTTCGCCATTGTTTATTGTTTTTAATATCTTTTGCGTGTTCAGGTTTCATTAATTTACTTCTTTGACCAAAACGTTCCGCAGCAAACTCAGCTATATCATCTTGGTCCAATTTATTAATTACCTTAATAGTTTCTTCATCAAATTTATTTATCAATTCAGCAGTACTCATAGGACCTGCTGATTTTGGTTCAAGGGCTGGTGCTTCAGCACCTTCTGCTTCATCATCTTCAGGTTGATCTTCATCCTCAGGTATTTCCGGGACTGACATCGCAGCAGCTATTTCGGCTGGAAGTTCACGTAAAATTTCTTTTGTCTTTTTTGTTCTTCTTGCTATTTTTTCAGTTCTTTCTGCTATTTTTCCAGCTGCTTCAGCGGTTTTCTCTAACACAGGTTGAATACCTTTAGTGGTCTCTGTGATAGGTTTAAATAATTTTTTTGTATCCTCTTCAAATTCAACTTGAGATTCCTGACGCGATTGTAGTTGTTGCTTAACAGAATCACGAACGGGTAGATATTTTTTAATTGCCTTTAGTCGCTCTCGAGCTAATTTAGCTGAGTGTGGTTCTCCAGTACTCATTATTGATAATATCTATACTGGCTGTTTAATTTATAGCAGCAGAGAGGGTGAATGACATACGCGTAGTGACCAGATTGTGAAAAAATCTGGTCAATTAAAGAAGTTTTCATTATTAAGACAAAAACTTCTTTTTTCAGCCTTCGTAGGAACCCTTAATTTTCAAAAATAAGGTCTCTACAAAGTTGTAGGGTTCACCCTCTCTGCTGCTGATCTAGTTCCTGACCTTGATTTAGAATTGGTAAGCACAGAGTGAAAATCTTTGGTCATAATGAAGGTCATACTTGGTCTGCGTGTTAGTTTGAGTAAACAACCTTTTATAAAATCATTTCCTGTGTGGGAATCATTGATTTGTAGCTAAGGCTATACTAGAGTACGTGATAGTTGACTTGAAGTTTTTTTTGCGCCGCTCATACTAAGTGATCACGTGACCCCGTCAAGTGATCTGAAGTTGCCTTTAAAACTAGCGTTTTATAGTAATTCAATTCTGTCGTATATCAATACCTTCGGAGCTCAAAGGTATTTTGTGTTGTGACCAGTTCGAGTTAAGTTTTTTATTGAAAATAATTTATTCACCCTGGAAATTGTTTGTGTTCATCAAAGTTCTTGGACAAAGACATTTATTGGAAATGATTCGGAATTCTAAAGCCGGAATATTATTCTTGATTCATAAAGTTCAACATGGAACTATTGAGATAACAGCACAAAACAGGATGTAGAAAACCCCATCGCCTTCCATCTTGGAACTTCATCGGGATTTGAACTTTGATTCATTTAGAACTTTTTTAGTGATGGGACTTTATTTTTAAATTGTAGGATTAATATTTGGATTAGATTCACAAACCGTAAGTCCTTTTCATATTTTTACCTTGTTTTCTAGGGAAATAAACATTCTGTTAAAATGTATAAAACTTGTTTACTTAACTCTTTTCTTTGTTACTTTGTACGAGCCTAAGACACGTAACAAAGAAAATTGCTAGATGTTTTTTTCCAAATGTCGTTGTAGATGATGACATCATCGATGTAAGCATCGCAATTATGTAGACCAGAGGTAATCATATTGATCAAACGTTGAAAAGTACTTGGTGAACCCTTCATCCCAAACTGTTACAGAAAGGCATCCTTCTCCAGATCTGAGGGTACGTCGTTGAAGATGGCAGAGGAGAAAAGGGGACGGGGTTGGATCAATTAAATGTGAAGCCCTTCCGAAATGATTTGGACCTCCCAATCGTTGTGGGGGAATATAGTGATCCCGTTATCCTAAAACTGCGAGAGCCGGCCGCCCATAGGTGGGCTGTCTAAGGGTGGTGGGGATTTGCGGAGCTGTCTGCCTCCAAACGTCTTCAATTTTTCCTCCGAAGAGTAACTGTGACCCAAAAGGGGTCATCCATAAAACCAGGGTATGATGAGGCTTGAGTAACGTGGACTGCAGAGATGCATCCTGTCGTATCAGGTCTATGTTGCCCAAAGCAATCAACGCAAATGCCATGGAATGGTAAGCTTCCTAGTTAATAACTCAAGCAATCCTGGCCATCGCCTCCCAAATGTTGTCATTGTTAGATTTCTCAGCGAGTTGGAAAGTCACCATCGAGGCCAAATCGGACACTGAAATGTAGCAACGACAATCTGGACTAGCATTGATGTGGTATGGAACACATTTATGTCCACTTTATAAACTAGATGAGCGGACATGTGAACAGCTGCTAGATTTTTGTCAAGAGCAGGGAGATCAGTACTGAAAGGGTCTGAGTGAGTTTTGTACTAGCGAAATGAGAACATTACTGATACTTGGCTTTCTGGAAAGAAAACCTAAGAATTCCCTGGGTCACCAGTTCTACCTGACAGTTGGTCGCTGATCTCATTAAGTTTAGCCGATTGGGGAAGGACCCGAAAGGACAGAGTTTCTTCCTCCTCGTCAAAATCTACCGATGCTTGAACTTTATAATCTTGAGTAGCAGTAGGAGGTAGAGGGTATTCGGAAATAGCCAACACCCTAATAATTTCATTGACTGTGACCTTGAAGCTGTATTTGGTCCGTTTCACAATCAGATCTGAGTACGGCTGATTTGTAGGAGCTTTGTCACATTCACTGTGTGTCGAGTCCTGATTTGATTCAACTTACAGCTTGGGTAAGCCATTGCAGTGACATTGATAACTCAATTTCATCCTCTCTGAAAAGCATCACTAACTCTCCCATGTGCATAAGCGGTGAATATATGGAAGCCCAGCACGGCTGGCAGGTATGTCTGGCGTATGCTTGCCCTGGATGCAGGCGGTATAAAAGGCTGACACCGGTACCAGCCGCTCAAAGGGTCTGGCTGGACGGCAAATGTCTCGCTGAAATCTCCATTTTTGTAATGGTATGTCACTGACGGTACAGCTAAACGGACCGATCTATCACTAAAATCCCCTTAAGTCCTAGTTGGCCAGACCGTTTTATCTAAAACGTCCCCATGCTGGAATGGCTTTACAGTAGTTAATGGCGTGTCTGTTATGAAATGGATTCAATGGATCCTGTACAAACCCCATGTATCCGGACTTACAGGCCCGAAGGCCATTCTCGGACGTGTGGGGGGACTTATGCCCACTAGGCAGTCTAAAGGTGGTGTGACAATCCCCAATAAGTCGGAAAAAGGTGTTGAAGCGAGCGAAGGAAATAAAGGTAATATGTGGCCTGATATCAATAATTGAGTCGTCTTTTCCTGAAGCAGACGATGCATCTGTTCGAAGGCGGATTGTTGTACCATCTCAACATTAGTCTCCTTCACTGCTGCCGATGTTACTGTGGTTAACTATTGCAGGCGACACACTTTAGGTTGTGGAGGGGACCCCATCACACCCAACAAGACTCAACTGTCATTGTCACTGTCAATGGTCATTTCAATGTATTGATGTCTTCGCTGTAAATGCTTGATGTTTCACTCTCTTCGGTTAAAGTCAACGGCTGAAACCTTTCTGCGTAGTCTCATACAATTACCTTTTATGCTTTTTGTTGTATCCTTGTCCGAGTTTATGCCTTTGATCTTGTTCCAAGACTTTCCCTAACTCGAATAATTTCCCAAGATGCTCTGGACACGTATTGTGTCTAATATATTCTCACAAAGGCAAATGTCTGTAAAATAGAGCACAGTAATGATCAATAACAGTGGTGCAGTAGTTGCAGTAGTTGCTTATTAGGGCACCTCATGGGGCCCATGCTGATTACATTCGTGTGTATCAATCATATATGTCAGGGTTTGGAACCATGAGTCGTAACATCATATAGGTTTGTTGGTTACTGATCTAGGTCAAAGTCTTCTACCCTATAAATTTCATTTTGCATCAGGCTGTATTAGGGTGCCTAGTGGTAACCTAGCTTGTGAGGCTCGTACAAGGGTTACAATCATGGGATTATGCGCATTAGTGTATGATACATGGGTAGAACCCTGTGGGGAAGAACTCTTTGATACAAATCCGTAACAAAACCTCAAACCCCATTTATTATAATAGTTTCTTGCATAATTGTCGAAGAGGAAGACCCCTGTTTAATCCAACACATGTGATACTAAATAGTCCATATTATACGACTACTTTATAAGATTACAGGCATGTTGAAAGATGAAAAAGGCATTGGTTATATAGCATATGAACAATTCCTAACTGCTGAATGTCAATAACATGTGCAGGTCCTGATCATAATAAACTAACTGGATATATTGAGGACAAAATCCTATTTAATCTTGTTGATCAGGAATAGTCATTTAAGTACTGACATGCACAGTCAACCACATTCATGAAATATCGTGATCATAAACGCCTATATTCCAAGATTTAGCAAGTCTGGATCAGAATTATATCATCAAGAGTGTCAACCAGTCAATCAAGCTACTCTCACTCATCAATAAACCCATCCAATATCTTGATAATATGAGCCTGAAATTCAAGTCTGATCAAAATCAGATCAGAAATATGGACTCCAGAATGATAACAAGGTCAGCGAATCAGATCACCTCCATGGATCCATGGATCTTGCTCAATGTTGAGCCTGACTGAGGTTTTGATTTTATCACATAGTCGGTACGCTTTGCCTATAGTGTGTTAAGTTTCAAATTTTTGATATTATTAACATATGAACATATCACATTATGTGATTCTGATTGGTCCAAATAAGCCCAACAAATTATTGTGCAGTATTCGCTTTACTGATTGGTTGCGATCGTGGGAAAACTTTTTAACCCTGCCTTCTGGAATTTTTTTGTTTCCATTGAACATTTTTGACCGCCATTTTTCAATTCGACTCCCAAAAGGGTATTAGGGAAAATGGTCTCGTCTGTTTCAATATTGCCAATTTATTCCGACAGGGGTTTGTTATGTCATTTATAACATATCATAACATGAAAAATGGCAAAACCCCCAAGACGAGAACAATAACAAGTAAAACTATGGGTATGGATCAGATGATAGCAAGGGTGGGAGTGGGAATGGAGGGGCGGTATATATGTAGTATGGAATCCACTCTATATACAAGCTTGGTTTAAATGTGAACTTACTGAAGTAAATAGACGCAGCCTTTGCTCACGGAAGAATGTAAACCTAAACCGGTCTCACCAACTGACAGAACTTGATCCAACCACTGCATATTTACGCGGTAATAACGTGATGCAAGTCCGACTTAAAAAAAAAGAGATTTGTTTACGTTTTTCGTACAATCTAATGTTCCAAATCAAATATTGCAAATACCCGGTCAAAAACACATTACATATGTATATTTCTGCACCCAGTAATCGTCTTTCCACAAAAATAT
>JAECUM010067243.1:0-25818 GCA_016617855.1 Megalonaias nervosa
CTTTGTAAACTTATACTTTAAGAAGGTAGTAACGGCAATGTGTGATGAGAATGTTGTTGTAAGGAGATACTTGAGAAGATATACTACTACTACTGCCACTACTATTATTACTACTATTAATGTCAAAATCGACAATTTTCTAAAAGAATCAGGTAGTATTTTCATGGTTCAAAATTGTCGCAACGATTTGCGCACGTGTCATAAAGTGAAGCTTGACTGAAACATTGACATGACTGCATTGGGAACGTTAAATCTTCTCATGTAGGTTAAATTGCTCATGAGTTTGAAGTTGCAATATCTAGCGTCTTTAATTATTTGGGAAGTCTATAACGATCCTCCCAGGATTGGACTCAATCGATAACTCAAGGGACTCTACTGAATATCCAGTTGAGTTGTTGTGGTTGGCGAATTTCACATAGATTCTATTGTTAATTGGACTCTTGGGGATATCCATTCATTTTCTAAATCAACAGTTTCACCAACATATTGGATGTAACAGAGTTTGTAATTCATTAGACAGATTACATTGTTGGCTTCTTACTTCTGATTGATGGTAAATATATTTAATGTAGCTAAAAGTCGAGACAAGCTGGTTCCTGAAATATGCTGTAGCATATCTTTGCAAATTAGACTTGCCAACAGCTGTAGTTCTGCCCAAAGTTCCTTTGGCATATTGCTGATGGTCTTGAAATTTTTAAGTCTTTGATACGCAAACATATTAACCTCCTGAAATATGCCCTTCAGGCGTTCGAAAGGTTCGATTTGGTTCCAATGCTTGTAAACTGTTATATTATGATGAAAAGTAAATACGAAGGAGGTCCGATTGTCTTCTTCCTTGGTTTAATAATTCAGTAGGGCATTGATATCGACGGTTCTTGTCGTGTTCAGATCAGAGTATTTCCACTTGTATCTTCTTATTTCCTACATTAACCCTGAGTTCTCGGAGTATCTTTTCAAAGGTATTTTTTTCTGTGTAGCAGATGCTCGTAATCGTCGGGCACGGTTCTTACGAAATATTTCTTATTGCGTGCTTTGTGTTGTAGCTGGTCTGGAACAGATGCAGGGAAGTGTCATTTAGTTTGCAGTACATAGTAATTCTATATAACAGATTAAGTTTTCAAAACAATGCTTCCTTGAACATTTCAGTATATATGACTTCAGTATAAGTCAGGCACGGCTTAGAGTCAGATTACCTGTTTGTAATTTATTTCAACACGGAAGACAAAGAGGGTAATAGATAACACCACGTTCAGTATTTACTCACATGCTGAATTTGATTAAAAGCATTAGACTTTAAAAATCACTGTCCAGATGACATATATCTTGAAATATTTAGAGCATCAAAATTCGTGTTTCAGAAAATGAAAAGCATAATAAAGGATTTCCAAAATATACGAATTAAAACATACTGAAACGTGTATATTTTTATTATATACTTGTATACAGGCGTTTGCATTATCATTTATGCGGCTATTTTTTGATGAAGTTGTTGTTGTTTTCTAACTCACTGCCGGCACGTAACTGCGATCAGCACATTCTCTGATGTAGCGCTCCATACGGGTACATGCAGAAAAAGTGCCTTAGCTAGCCATGTGGTCAAGATCTCTGTCAACTTGTATAAGGAATCCGTTATTTTGATGCTGATTATTACAAATAAGCACAATATGTCACAATAGAAATGCCGTAACGACTATGTCACTTGCATGACTTTTTGTGAATAAGTCTATTCAGTAAGCAATAGCCATTATACGACTATGCAGTAAACAATAGCGATTATAACCAAATAAAAGCCGTTATAACCAGATAAACACAATAGGTAACAGCAGAAATAAAATACCGACTATGTAACTTATATGATTTTTTTTTTGGCCGTAAGTCTATTCAGCAAGCAATAGCCGCTTAAACGACTGTCCAGTAAGCAATAGCCTCTATACTGCTATCTAGTAAGCAACAGCCTTTATGATACTATCAAAGTGGCTTGGATAAAGAATTGCGTGTGCATGCTTTCAAACGGTGTATGAGTAGTTTCTGTTACAATTTAATTTAGTTGTTAAGAGGCCGTTACATTTAAATTATACGAGGCGAGATTTGAGTTTTTTAATAGTGTGCTTCAGAAGCCAATCAATTGATGCTATCTATGAGGAGCATATCTATCTGGGTGCGGTCATTGAAATTTATTTGTGTTTTAAATGAGCAGTCCTTAAAATGGGCTTATTAAGAGTTTAAAATTGCTTAGTAATCTTTTGGCTGGCGTGAAAGCTAAAATGCGTTCATATTTTGTTACGTCGGTAGATGAAATCTCTAACAAGCAGTCATTCCGTTGATGATTATTCTTTACTTGTCGACTCCACGGTTGTACTTGCTGTATTCCTAAGATGTGTAATTGGTGAAGATGCACCAATAGACTCGAGACGTGGAAATGTTCCACTTCGGTAAATGTTTGCAAGAGTTACACAAAAGTTTGTCCGTTTTCTGAAACAAATGCTATAACCGATTAAACTACAGAACATAACATCTTGAAAGAGCGGCTTTCTTGAGAAGGTAAATGAATCATAGTTTCATTTCGAATCATACTGTATAGCAGACAACGGTAGCCTCTGAAATTCATAACGGTAACATTAGGCGAGATGTGCTTGGTAACACTGGTTCAATGTACTTCAATCACGAGTTCAACCGTCATAGCAGTCAAAGGGTTTTCAAAAACGGAACCTAAAACCAGTCATAGCCATCATACCTTGCAGACGTTAAATACATTCAAACGTGTTGAAATAACTTTAATTGGAAAAGTAATCATTTGGCCAGTCTCTAAGTACAGATAAATTTCATAGACGGTATTGAAGCCAGACCATTATTCGTATATATCATTATAATAGTTTATCAAAAAGACAAAAATGTCACAAAATTATACCACCCCCACCCCCAGGACGAAGAAAATTTAGACACATCTCTCTCGTGTTATTAACAAAATAAACATTAACATCAGTGTGCACTTGCTATACACACTGTGAATGCCAGCGTTGACGAAAGAAAGAGGGGTGCTGTTTGGATAACTTCATGGACGGTAAGTCTTTCATAACTTATTTACAAGCACTAATATTGCACATATCAGACAAATAAACCGGTTAAGTGACCGAAACAATAAACGCTCGGTCAAATACAACCGTCTTTAATCTTTTATGCAGTAAAGACTTCATACCGCCAGTAATCCATTCAACGATTTGTTGATGAGTTGGAATAATTAACCAGACGAAACGGCAATAATAGCTAAGAGTCATTTAGTGCGACCGTAGATAAACTATGAACGTTTAAACATATGTATCAGCTATTGTACTAAAGCAACTAGATCTATTTGTTTTCGTATTTCGTTTCTCCATTCTTTTAAAACATTACAATATATATATATAGACAGATATACGTGTGTGTGTGTGTGTGTAAAGGAGAATATCATACATCTCCATAGGAATCCTTAACTTTCTTTGATGCTTATTTGTAATTCTGGTTTGAATGTATGGCGATAAAATACGACTGATGTTACAGACGACTTTTCGTACGCGTGAGGTATCGTACAGCTTGATAAGGATCTGGAGCTTACAAATTTAACAGAATTATCCTCTTGAGATAGCATAAACGATACCCTGCTTCGCATTGCCGTGCCACAAATAAAGGCGAAACAAGAACTGTCTTTATCAAGAGAATATATATATATATATATATATATATATATATATATATATATATATATATATATATATATATATATATATATATATATATAATCGATTAACATATGATAAGAATAATACCGTTAATAATAATAATAATAATAATAATAATAATAATAGTAATAATACCAAAAATGTAGATTTGTAATCAAGAAACTTATACATGACTTGTAAACAGACACAGAGAATGCATGTTGTAGCGGGAGCACTGGGAGAACGTGTCACAAACTCATATTCCGCCTGAGATCACTGATAAACACACTGATTTCACCCTTAGTTCAGAAACCGGCACTCCCAGGAACTGCAAGAATACAACATAGTCTTTGAATTCTAAGGCCACAAATAAAAGTTATTTGCTGAAACTGGTTACTGATAAACCTGTGTGCATTGAATTATCATACATACAGGAAATTTTTTTCCAAGAAGCGTTCAAGCATTTAACGATAACTATTCCAACGTACACTTTGTTTAGCAGTTATTAAAACAGAAAATTAAATTTGGCAAAGTAGACAATACTTGTTTTTGAAAATGCAATTAATGAATGAAAAATATGTGAAAACTAACAATGTTATGTTGGTTTTTTTTCCAAATCTACCTCTAAGTCCAGTAAGTGAAAATGATCAACCTGAGCTAATAGTCTTTTGAGAGATGCACATTTGAAGTAAGGCCAAGCTGCACAGTGTATAACCAAAATTACACCAATTAATCATGCAACAAAATAGAGGGAATTCAAACTTACTTTAATAATACCTCAGCTAGATATACCAGGTTAATTTAAATCACTAGGATAACTAGTGAGGAAAACTGGGAAATTGATTTGTGTTTTTAAAAATATCAAACCTTGTGTAAAACACGAAACTGTACAGCGGAACCTTGATATTATGGACACATTCTAGTGTTTTTGAATGTGGATCATTCTTTATGTAATAAACATGTTTTTACATTGACATCATTGTGTAAACTAGCAGCTGTGAAGATTTTGATCACGAATATTCATGTATATATTTTCTTGATGATATTTTTAATGTAGTTAGCATAGGACGTCCTAATGAATTCTAAACCGGTAATCGCTGACTCAGTAACTGAGTCTATAGGCTCTACGAACACGCCAGAGCTGCTTTATTTTGAAAATTGTTTATATATGGTTCATTTTAATATTAATTCTGAACGTAATACGTTAGATTATACTGAAAATCAAGTCAGTGATTTTGAAATCATCTCCTTAATCGAAATGCATCTTGATTCATACATGTGTTGTGATGACTTAAACATATCGTTTACATATATCAATTGATGAAGCACATAATGTGTATGAAAACATCGTTATTTTAGGTGACATGATCGATCATCATTTTAACAATATTGTCGATAGAATTGCAGTAAATAATGTAGAATATATTATAACCTAACCTACATGTGTAATATCCCATACAGCAGCTGTTTGACTTCCTACCATTGTTATAAACAATCTAAATCTTGCTACGTTTGAGGTTACCACAAGGCGAATAATATTTTGATGGAATTGTTTTATTTTTCAACTGTCAGAATATGGTCAAATGATAAACTATTGTATGACATCCTTACTCGAAAGTTTCGCAGATCACGTGAGCCGACGAAATAAACATGCTCTCTTGAACGGGAATCTCCAGGATTGGAAAGGGTACAGGCAAATGAGGCATCACTTTGACAGTCTTAAAACCTATGTCAAAGACAATATATAGCCAGCTTTGAAAATATGGACCATGCTGGATCTAAGTCACGTGAATCTAATAAGACTCTTGGAAAAATGAATAGTGCCTCTTCAGCTGTTACTCCATTAATGGATACGATATTAAATACATATCCCATGATGAGAAAGCTAGTTGTTTCATCGACACATATACGTCACTCTTTACTTTAGAAAGTTTAGATTATACCCAGACTCAGCTGACTTGTCCGGAATAGAAGGAACCAATTTATCCAATTTAATAATATCTTGGAATATGTTATTTCGGACACAAACATCACGACTTATGAAATAAAGTAGTCATGAATTAGTCAGTGAATGCTCCAGAATATAGTTTCCGTAGTTAGCAAACCATTGCCTTCACTGTTTAATAAAATACTCAGAAACACTGTTTCCCAAGAATCTGGAAAACTGCAGTCTTTATTATTGTTCTTTTCTTCTTAAAAGAAATGCAAAATATTGACCTTATCAATTATTGACTAATGTCACGCTGGAGTTGTTTTGGGAAACTTATGGAAAGGGTCATATTCAAATACTTATTTAATATCCTTTATCAAAACGATCTGCTTTAAAAGTTGGGATTCCTATCCGGTCATTCTAATATCCACCAGCTCATTGATATTGACTATCCAATTTGTACAGTTATTAAAAAATGATGTCAATACACGTATGGTCTTCTGAGAGATAGCCAAAGCAGATACCGGGTTTGGCATTGTGGTCTTTTGTACAGACTAAGAAGCTAAGGAATTACGCGTCCACTTTTAGAAAGGTTTTATAAATTTTCTGTCTGAGAGAAAACTGCGGCTAACCACTTTTCGAATGGAATTTTTTACGCCACTTATAAGCAGATGTTCCATAAGTGTCTGTTTTCAGATTGCTACACTTTCTTTAGTATATAACGATATTATCGATGAATTCCTTTGTCTTGCGAGATTATTTAAAGATGATGCCTTTGAATATATTTTTAAACGCTGTTCTTCAAACTCTAAACGTCTATCCAATGGCTAGTCAAGTTTAATTCCAACAAAACAGATGCGATGTTAGTTAATACTGCTTTTCGAATGTTGTCCTTGATAACGAAAAACTTCACACATTGTCGTAAACATGTTGATAGAATATGTTTATTATACGTATCGAAAATGACAGGATCGCTTCAGGCTCTTAAATTCAAAATAATTATGAATCCTTACGGAGGAAAATATACATGTCATTTATACGACCACGCTTTGAATATAAAGAGGTTGTCTGGGGCATTTGTTCTCAAGAAGAGTCATATAGATTAGAAAAACATAAAATTAGGTGTATTGCAAATATCGGGTAACTGGTTGATAAAAATTATACGAAACACTAAACGTCCATACATTAGGTATCTTACGTAAAGCTATAGCGTGTTAATGCATCTTTGTCTGCATGATCTAGTATCATGTTAGCTTTACCGATCTAAGTAGTTGTAAAATGAAACATAGGCTTGAAGTCCGATATTTTGTTTTTGAAATATAAATGATGTCTTTAATTTTTTATCTTTCTTGTGGAACGACTTTCTTAAAATGCAGAACTTGTTCTTCCTTTTGTGAATTTAGACGATTTAGCCTTTGTGAAATATATGAACCACCCCTATAATATGCTTATGTTAAGAGGAAACATTTTATCATGCGTACAAGAATTAGAAATAATTACAGTGCTCTAACTAATGACTATTACAGTGTTCAAAATAATGACTATTTACAGTGTTCCAAATAATGACTATTTAGACTGTCCAAAATAATGGCTATATACAGTGCTCTAACTAATGACTATTTACAGTGTTCAAAATAATGACTATTTAAAGTGCTCCATATGCTGACTATTTACAGTGCTCTAAATAATGACTATTTAAAATGCTGTAAATAATGATATTTATAGTGCTGTAAACGATGACTTTTTATAGTGCTCTAAATAATGACTATTTCCTAAACATGTAATTCGGTCATCCTTATGTAACCGCGAAGACCCATTTGCAGCTGGACTTCATTATTTCTTTGAATGTGAGTGTATAATTTCTAAATCTGAATCACCTACTTTTTTATGCGATGTTTGACCTATATTTTATCTATTTTACGGTCTAAGTGGTAAAGCATTTATAGCTGTTCAGTGTTTAACTAGGTTAACCAGACAAATTTTGTGCAACTTAATATAGCAATTTTCAGCGGATATATTACTGTTTGTCTGAATAAATTCCGATAAATGGTCGCATATGTGATTCTCCAGCGACATAAGAATGTTCCCATTATTTCAAAAAGCTATTGGCAGTGTCATAACTCATATTAACCAAATGTCAATATTGACTTTGAGTTATAGTGAGCGCGGCTCAAAAATATAGTGACTCTCGGTGTACGGAGTTTAATAAGAAGAGCACGAGCATAAGAAATATCAGACATAAAACATAGACTTACATCTCTTATCGACTTTGGACTGAAAATATTTAACAATTAACTGTGAACCATTTCTAATTCTGTCTGCATAATTTCCAGAGTCGTTTAATTATGTGAACTCTCGCTTTGGCTGTATGAGATGTTTGGAATCACACTATCTTCAATGTCATTTAGAAGCTTTGAAGATTTGAAATTTACAAAAGATAGCTTTGGTACCCTTTATACTTATAAAACAAACTAGGCTATCAATGCCAACTATTCAAAGTTAGAACAGTATTTCCAAAACAAACTAGGCTATCAATGCCAACCATTCAAAGTTAGAACAGTATTTTCAAAACAAACTAGGCTATCAATGCCAACCATTCAAAGTTAGAACAGTATTTCCGATACAGAAACTGATTTTGTGTTTTGTTTGATTTTTTTGCAGTGTTTGTGTCATGTGTTTTCAGCTGTCAGAATAGTTGTTCAAGACAATAAAAATTGTTTTCCTTTTGTCGGTTTCTGGAGACAAGAACAAATAAATTCGAAAATCTTAAAGATCAAATTACAGTTACGTCACTGTACAGGCATGAGACTCCATCATTAAGACAAGCAGTTATTTCCACGCAAAGTAGTATCAATGCTAATCAGATGACAACGATATGTCAGGGACGTTACACAAGCAGGTGAACCTCACACAGTCAAAACATTCCATGGCAAGGAAAAGACGTTAAATGTTTCCAGAATCGCAAATTAAGTACATGTCTCTGAGTCAGAGATATCACAAAGTTTGTATCTCATAAATGAATACAACACTCATTGAGGGATAATATAATTAGAAAATTTGGAATAATAAAACCAAATAAATTATTGTATTAGTTTTGTAAGAATCCTCGAAGATGATGTCTTCGGGCAGTCAGGTTGGGGATTTTTCCTTGGTTTTCATCCGTCATGTTATGGCCGTCTGAGGTTAAAGGCAGCTAAATATGATTTATGTTAGCCCCTATGAACCTAGACGAAATTTACCACAGTAAATTAAATCCATAGTTGACATTAGTAAAAATCCGGTTTTATAATCATATGTATCAGCTGAATACATTTTTGTCCCGCAAGAATAAGATTAATAGAACAATATAGTGTAAAACAGCCTATTTGCAGAAAAAATGAGTCGTTGCAAGAGTACTTGAATGAGCAATCGTTAATGGTTGCAAATTCTATGCTTAGTTGTTTGCAAAAGCTTTATTATACCTTGAAAGCTTTGCAACCATAATTGACTAGTCCTTATAAACAAACGAACTCACCAAATGCCCGAAGATATTATGTGAAAAAATTGGATCTTATTAAATTATCGCATTTGGCGGTTTTCGTTTTCCAGTCAAAGAGCTTCATATCTCTTAGTTCAGAAGCTAATATATCTTGAGATAGTAATTGTTTCATATGAAGAGATGATGCATGGTTATGTATATTTAATTTAATTGTTTGTCTGTTTGTTTTAATCTTTTTTTTCCCACTACATATTATTGAAATGTAACATTGTTTACTGGACTTGACCTTGTCCAGAACTGAGTTCGGATCTGTTTGACCTGATTGACTTTTCTAATTTTTTTTTATTTCATTGATGTAAACGACTAATAATAGCTTCATTATCCTCTATGGGTATGAGTTCATTGACCAAATTATTATGCAGGTAAACATGTTGATTTGGGCAAGGGTTTTGTGGATTCCAATGGGAAATTTATAGGGTATTATGGTTTCAATATACAAGGCTCATTAAATCATGCTAGAAAGTTATATTCCATTAGGTAATGGTTGTTTATAGAAAATGCTAATTTGTGACCTGAGGTCAAACAGAGAACTATATTATCTTGTGACTGTCAGAATTTTACCAGTTGTGCTTTAACATCTGGTACTTTAAATTGTATTATGTTGTGACCAGTTTAGATTGAATTTTATTTTCTTCAAATTATTGATTTCTCTGGAAATACAAAAATAAACATGCTCTGACAAAATTCTTAGATAAAGACATTCTTTGGAATTTATACTGAATTCAAACCTGGAATAATATTTCTGTGATTCAACAAGAGACTGTTGACACATCAGTACAACGCAGGCCATAACAGACACGTCATCGCCTTCAATTTTGAATCTCTTCGGGACTTGAACTGAGTTTATTCAGGACTGCTTATTACTAGGACTTGTGTCTTTAACTCTTGGATTATTTTTGGATTTAATTCACAAAACCGTAAGTTCTTTTTTCTCATTTTTCACTTTGTATTCTAGGGAAGTAAATTATTTGTTAAATTTTACAAAGCTTGTTGTCTTCACTCTTTTCTGTTACTTATTTTAAGAACATAGACTCGTAACACATGTATGTGTTCATTAAATACAAATGTAGAAAAGGGCCATAACTCAGAAAGATTAAAAACTACAAGTTCTAAAACACTTTATGTGCCTCTGAATGTTATCTCGTTTAAAGGAAAATTCCATGAAAACTTTCACCCGTTATTTTTATATATTTTCTAATTTATTTTTCTCATATATATTTGTTTCATAAATATAGAATTTGTAAATGAAGCACTGAAAATAAAATGATGTTACGGAAATAATATATTTCAAACCATTGAAAATTAGTTGTGTATTTGGCGCTGTCATATTATAGAAGTAAAAGGTTGTCAATGATTGAATGATGCGAAAGGATCAGAAGATCTCCGAACGTATCCTCCATCACGACGTTGGTTTATGCTCACTTTAATGCTATCTACACTAAAATAAAAATCGTTTAAGAAGTATTTGATAAAACCATAAAGGTCCATACACTAAACTTACAGTTGCAGCTGCTTTTAATTTGACTTTGCGTTGTTTAGATCCGAGAACTTAAGTTTGTGACCACTGCCTACTTGAATAAAACTGAAAACACTATGCCGTGTTAGCTGTAACTCCCAAACGAAAACAAATAGATCATGCACCGGTTGCTACTTTTACTTTAGACATAATGAATGTCTGGTTATAATATAAACAGCTTGTTGTTTGGCTTGGAAGTAATGTCATCATCGGTTTAATCTGCGAAGCACAAGTTGTCATTAAAAACTAATCGATTTTTTGACGTCACACGCAGTCTCTAATGGGTGTGTACGCAGACTGATAATACTCTAGTTTCAAGAGATTTAATGAATATAAATAGAAAACCGTTCTGGCATGGAGATCATGCTTGCTATACTTAATAAATATAGTGTTTCGTCAATATACTTTATTTTTGGTGTAAGTTAATGTCTTTTTAGAACTGGTTAATTAACACGCCAATAAATACCTTTATACTATGGCGCATATGCTTAACTATAACGACAGAGTTATGTGTCAGAGATTCTAAAATGTATTGAAATCTGTTCTGAATTTACTCATTATGTCTTAGAGCATGTTTAGGGACCCCAGGTGACAGAGTGGACAAAGTGTGACAGGTGACAGAGTGGACAAAGAGGATCGCCTTTACAGATCACTCACACATAACACCTCTGTCCGCGTGAGACTGGATCTCGGATCGAGTAACCGGGTATGTGAGAAGGCTTGCCAGGACCATCCCGTGGGTCGATAGTTCTGCCGGAGGTCTTCCCAAGTTCTGCCTCCACCAAATGTATTGGCCACCATGCATAGTCTATCATGTGCTAAAAATGGCGCTTAACCCAACAAAGCTAAACCCAGAGCATGAACAACAAGAAGCTATACCTTTTAATGAACTACCCCCATTACACTGATTTATCCTATCATTATAGTATTAGCGTTGTACGTATATTATTAGTTATATATTAATGTATTAGTAATATTGTTTGCTTAATGAGTTAATTCCTAGGTACTATTTACCGGACAGGGGTCAGAAAGCTTACAGAGTTTAAAGCGAAGGCTATAAGACAACCTTGATCTTGTGGGTGATTCTGGAAGTTATTTTTAAGAAGAGATCCTGACCAAGAACATTACGAACAGACTGTTCTATAGCACCAACGAACTGAATAAATCTTCTTTACGTATGTTGAACTGAAATGCATTTCAAAGTTTAAACCATTCATAATGCAAAGGGATGTAGGTTTTTAACTTTATGTTGAGCCAAGAACTTTAACATCCACTATTAAGCTCCTAATACAGTTTCCGTCATTAAAACGCATTCCATCCTTCAGTAACTACTGTGATTGACTGCTCCGGTGACCTAAGTGGTTAGACCGCCCGTCTCGGATGCCGAAGGTTGCGGGTTCGAACCTTGGCCGAGTCATATCAAAGACTTATAAAAATGGTACTAACAGCTGCCTCGCTAGGAGCTCAGCATTAAGAGATTAGTGTTAGGACTATTCGGCCTGGTGTCATGATAATGTGGCTGGGTGAGACATCATGCTTACATGTCCGCGGCATGATGCCCCAATTGTAGACATCACTATCAACTGCCACACTGCAGATATCGTAGCGATATGACTGAAAAATTGTTAAAGCTACGTTAAAAATCCAAATCACACACACACACACACACACACACACACACACACACACACACACACAAGCTTAGTTTAAGACCACCGGATCGTAACAATATATGCATACCTTTATGTAAAATATGTAAGTTCACTGTGTTAAATGGTAAGGACGTGTTGTCAAATGGTCGAAAATCGCCTTGTCTTCTTTGAATATACATAGCGTACTAAATGTTAGGCATTAACCATTTGTATTTTTCCACTTAAAAAAATCTCATGGGTTCATTTATGTCAAACATGCAGATGGCCAACAGAAAAAAAAATAATAATAATTTATATTTTTAAAGTATAGTATTCATGGAAAATATTATTTGTGCAATATTCAGTCCGTTGCATGACAGCAGCAACAAGTTCGGCCATGTGTCAGGATAATGTGACTGGGTGGGACATGATGCTACATGTGTGCGGCATGATGCCCCAGTGCTAGACATCACTATAACCGCCACACTGCAGACATCGTAGCGATATGACTGGAAAAGTGTTTAAGCTACGTTAAAAATCAAAATCACACACACACACACACACACACACACACACACACACACACACACGCACACACACACCTGTGATTAACTAGCCACAAGCATTCACGCAAAACCATTCAATAAATGCTAATCAATCCAAAATCGCTATTATGTTTTTAGAATATTTTTTTATTAACCGTGTTTCTTGGATCAAATGCAACTTCAGAATTAATTTCTTGCCTGAAAGAACTGTTTGAGAATTAATGTTCAATTACTTTTGGCTTTATCGTCTCCTATTTAGCAATTGATCGCTTTTTATAGCTTACAGTCAGCGAGTTTGATCAGTTTACTGCAAAGTTGTCGTCGGACTAGTGTGATCGATTTCACTCTAAAAGAGTGGCGTCATGAAGAAGTTAAGCTCTTGCCGTCCAAACCTAAGTTGTTGTTTTTTTTGTTTGTTCCCACTATGGATGAAGTGGGGAATGCGTATTTTGCAACTTTGAAAATTAACATTAAAATAAAGTATTATAAGACAAACATTGGAAGCAAGAAGTTGTCTTTTCGATTCAAGAACTTCACAGGATGATTAAAATATATTTAGCATAAAAAGAATTCCAACTTTCTGTTTTGTGCCAACAAACTTACACAGACAACATATTTCGAGGATCATCTATTTTCGACAATGTGAATCTTGAATTTTAAGGAAAACCATGCTCTTTTTTAATTCAGATTAAAACTTTATTTTGCAGTTTCCATTGAAAAGAAAAGAAAAGAAACTGAACCCCCATCCCCCACCAAACCTCCACAAAACCCAACAGAAAAGTATTTTTTAAAAAGGAACTGATGCCGCCATCTTGAAGCAGCTAAAGACTTCAGATTTCAATTCAATCACACAGGTCGACCCAACCTTACCTAGAAACTAGACTAGAGTCAGTGATCGAATAACCTCAATTAAATGCATTGTTCTGTTCATAGTGATGCACGTTACTGGTTGAAACAGATTTTCGGAACTACAAGTGCACATCGTTAAAGAAAACTATTTCGGACTTCAAAAACGTTAGTCAAATTGCTCTGGAAGCTTGATATAAATCACAACTGTAGTAGGCCGTGCCATGATTGGAGTAGGTCGTGTCTTGTGAGTGCTGCTAATGAATGTAGTAGGCCGTGTCATGTGAGTGCTGGTGATGACTGTAGTAGGTCATGTCATAGGAGTGCTGGTGATGACTGGAGTAGGCCGTGTCTTCGGAGTGCTGCTGATGAATGGAGTAGGCCGTGTCATGGGAGTGCTACTGATGACTGGAGTGGGCCGTGTCACAGGAGTGCTGGTGATGACTGGAGTAGGTCGTGTCTTCGGAGTGCTGCTGATGACTGGAATAGGCTGTGTCATGGGAGTGCTACTGATGATTAGAGTAGGTCGTGTCATGGGAGTGCTGGTGATGACTGGAGTAGGCCGTGTCATAGGAGTGCTGCTGATGAAAATTGTGGAACCGTTTTAGTTTTAACCCCAACACGTAACTCGCTCACAATACCCAATGACAAGAAATGTATGAATAATAAATTAGACTAGCAGTGTGTGAAAAGATCGAACACATGACAAATTACATCTACTAAATCAGCGGTATACTGATAAAAAAAATAAAGAGAGAAAGGAAATGTAGTCATTACTGTTCTCCTTGAAGCGAAATTTAATTATTTTATTAAGCTTCTGTGGACACAATCTGATAAATCAATCCACTCAGATAAACTGGGGCGTATAACTAAGACTATTACCAAACTGACCAAATTATTCGAGGGTTCACTTGCTCGGTGCCCTTGGAACTGCCGTATAATCAATCACTCCAATGTATTCTATTCCCTGGTAATTAAAACATGGCTCATATAACACAGATGTGTAATAAGAGCATTGTCCAAGATAAAAGAATAAAAAATAGAGGCCAGTCCGAATATTTAGTTGGTAGGAAAAATGTTAGAGAAAGCAGTATTTAAATACTTATGCAAATTCTGACATTAATTTTAAATTGTTTCTAATCACCCAATGACACCAATGAAACTAATTTTTTTAGATGAACCATACCATAATTAGTATCTAGTACTAGCTGCTAGTGTCAGTAAAAAAGTGACATTTTCTAACAACTACGTCAAACTTTCGGTGTTCTCTGAGACAGCAGAAAGCAGCCATTTTCCATGGTTAGTGAAAGTACGGAGTTTCCAAAGTATCTGTTATGGGAATGACGTCACGGTTGATATGAGTGACTAACCAACCGTAAGACACGAATTTACTAGTTATCGGAATATGATATTAAATTACCAATTTAGGCCGGATATCAGTGACAATGGGATAAATTATATGTACAGACACCGTTTCGAACATGGATCCATGCGTTAAGTAGTCAGTGGTCACATACTATCCACAGTAACTATGCGATTTCATAGCATGTCAATACAACTAAAGTAGTGTATTGTGGGCTGTTTCAATTCTCCATTGGTCCTTACAGTAAATTCTCTGTATGGGTTATGTATGATTTACACCATAACAATATATTAATGCTATGTACAATTATTCTAATGTGAATGTAGAATAGGTATAAAATACATTTTTTGTGTCACGTGATCCCATCCTCTGCGTCGAAATATTAAATAAATCAACAAATCACAGCTAATATATTTACTTCCATTTTATTAGTTCTCAAAATCATAATGGTTATTATATTTACTTCCATCTTATTAAATGAGAGAAACATTGTACATTTAACGTTCATTTTATTAGCCTTCGAAAACATACTTGTTAATATAATAACTTCGATTTTATTAGCCCTAGGAAACATAATTGTTAAAAAATTTACATCCATTTTATTAGCCCTCCAAAATACAATTGTTTGTGATTTACACACGTGACGGGCATTTCTCGCTTGTTTTTAGTTACATTATTTTTTCAACACTTTCTGACACCAACAGTAACAATTCCACGGTTAAGCTTTTGATTTGTAAACTTGTCAAACGTATTTCGCGATTTGTAAATCCTTTAATTACATCTTGAATCTGTCGTTTTTATAATTTTGAAACTTGATATTTGTAAATTAATTTTATGAAAATGAAAAATGAACTCTAATAAAGCATGCAATAATGCTCACCTTGAGAATACGGAATTCCTATCACTCTGATTCTCTGTTTTTCTTTCATTTATTTTATTTATTTAGGCGATTAAATTGCATTTGCGTTTTGAAGATTAAAATGTCAAATAATTTTTTTTTTAAAAAACTTATAAAATTGTAAGTCATATCTATTTTCACGCAGTTTGCGGATCCTTTCTACTAGACAATCTTTCATCTCACTTTTTACTTGCTTTACAATTCCGATTATCTGAAACAAATAACATAAATCAATTCAGCTCTATGCATATCCACATGAATCTTATATCGATCTTTTTTGATGGCTAATGAAAACTCGTACTGATTAAGAACAATAATTAAAAGATGCTGATTCCCTAGGCATGCGCAAAAAATATATCAATGTCTGTAATAACATTGGTTCAGTTAAAGCCGAGACAGTCTCTATATAAACAGCCTCTTTTCCTCTTTGCCGACAGTGTAGCGTTAGCAGCAATTCAGTGAGATACTACCAACCTCTCTATGTGAATAGAAATATTTGTGACAGGCAGTACACTGGGGTATTCATTGCTCATTTAGACAACTGTGATACAGTAAAATATCGGAAGGCGATGTAAGTATTATTATTATGTTAACTTATTTACTTGTTATTATTATTATTTATTATTATTATTATTATTATTATTATCTTGAATTATAAGTATGAAGCTTGATATTTTGCATTGAGCGAGTATTGAAAAGTTACGACGTATTCAGAAAACTTGACTTCACCGAACGATTATGAAAAGAAATATACTGCTACTACTTGATGTTGAAGTGATTTTCAAAACTATCAGTCCATTGTTGGGTTTTTGTTAAACAAGTCAGATTTCACTTATGGCACGCCAGTTTGGATACGTTAACACTTGAAATGGGATATTTATTGCTTTACACAATTAACGGTATAGCGACAATTTTCGTTAATTTTGTGCAATATTTTGGAAAAGAGATATAAAAACTTCTGAAGATATTGTACTTATCGATTGTTGATTTTTACCATTAGAGATGAGACAAACAGGCAACAAACACAAGTGAATAACTAATACAAAACTGTTATTATTGCAGACTCTGGTCACTTATTTGGCTTTTAGATGTTGTATTTTGATATAGTATTGATAAATATCGGGTTTCCAGTTAGAAACATGTTGGAAATTTCGCGTAAACATGATGACATCAACCTCAAAGTATATCGCCCAACTTAACTTCAAGAACGTTTCACAAACATAGTTCTCTAGTCTTCATTATTCTTATCCATAGAAGGGTGTTTGTGTACAGTCATTCAGTATTGCACAAAGCATTTCTTATCCATAGAAGGGTGTTTGTGTACAGCCATTCAGTATTACACAAAGCATTTCTTATCCATGGAAGGGTGTTTGTGTACAGCCATTCAGTATTGCACAAGGCATTTCTTATATATGGAAGGGTGTTTGTGTACAGCCATTCAGTATTGCACAAAACATTTCTTATCCATGGAAGGGTGTTTGTGTACAGCCACTCAGTACTGCACAAAACATTTCTTATCCATGGAAGGGTGTTTGTGTACAGCCATTCAGTATTGCACAAAACATTTCTTATCCATGGAAGGGTGTTTGTGTACAGCCATTCAGTATTGCACAAGGCATTTCTTATCCATGGAAGGGTGTTTGTGTACAGCCATTCAGTATTGCACAAGGCATTTCTTATCCATGGAAGGGTGTTTGTGTACAGCCACTCAGAACTGCACAAAACATTTCTTATCCATGGAAGGGTGTTTGTGTACAGCTACTCAGTACTGCACAAAACATTTCTTATCCATGGAAGAGTGTTTGTGTACAGCCATTCAGTATTGCACAAAACATTTCTTATCCATGGAAGAGTGTTTGTGTGCAGCCATTCAGTATTGCACAAAGCATTTCTTTTCCATGGAAGGGTGTTTGTGTACAGCCATTCAGTATTGCACAAAGCATTTCTTTTAGATAAGAAAGCATTATTTATTCAGATTTAGCAATGCTACTTGACGTTTGAATGATTTAATGTTACAAAGGACTGTGAAAAAAGCTACTACTACTACTACTACTACTACTACTACTACTACTACTACTACTACTGCTGCTACTAGTACTACTTTGTTTTAGTAATAGAAGGAAAACGCGCAACTAAACATAAATTTCAATAAGTACAATTTTCTGGAAAGAATATTGAAAACTGGCAAATTTGTAAATGGACGCCATGACAACAAACAATTGTAACACATATACTTCAGATTGTGACGTTTGATCGGTAAGAGGCATTCGATTTCAGCCAATCGGATGCAAGAATTGTTAAGCTGAGTTAGAGTCTGGGTTTAATGGATATGCTAAACCTGGGCCCTAAATTTAATTTCGGTTTCTTTAATGAGTTATTATATATATATATATATATATATATATATATATATATATATATATATATATATATATATATATATATATATATATATGCACACACAAAGGGTGAGCAGGTCGTATATAAACGTAAGCCTATATGCTAGGTGACGCTGCAACCGTTCTGGTGTATGTTTAATTGTAAAATTTAACACTGTGTAAGGTATTGTAATATATCGACAAAGTTTACGTTCGAATTGAACTTGCATGTTGGAGGAATAATTATGCGAACCATCTTCAGAGTCGACAGTTTTGAAGAAATCATTGTGCGAGCGGACAATCAGTTTGCGAGCGGACAATCAAAATGAAACATTCGAATAAAAAAAGGAAGTGAAGAAGAATACGAAAGAGTATTAAATCGAACAAGTTTCACATCGTTTGCAAGATAAATAAACAGTGTGTTGTTAGTGGAAACTAAGCCATCAGTTTCGATTGATGCAAGAAAGAAATCCACAAATAAAATTTATCAAAAGTAAATTATATAAGTACTTAAATATATTTGGGCTTAGATTAGATAATTAATTAATTATATTCCTTGTTGTTATTTATAATCAAAAGTAATAGAAGGAAAGGAAAGGAAAAAAGGTAGCAAGACAATATTGAGAAGCTTATTCGAGTTCCGTATTTAACCCCGTGATTAATTGACAATGAACAACATTTTCTTTAAATTAAGTTCTTTTTATCTTTCTTTACTACTTTCTTTCGTTCTTTAATAGCATTCAATATACATCGTTGATGAAACGAAAAATGCAATATTGACAAATCTAGATTCAGATCTCTTTCTTCTGATTAGAACTCTATCTCTTAGAATGTGTTTCTTCTACAAATCTAAGAAAGAAAGTCCCTTAGTGCGCTTGAGTTATGAGCTGGTCTGGCAGGAATATGGATGGTATTAGAGAGGTAATTAAACTTGATTCTGCAATTCATGCTAACACGACCATGAACATTAGTTAAGTGTATTTGTAAGTCAAGTTTTCAAACCCTTCAGAAGAGTATCAAAATGTTTTGCTTTTCTGCTTATTTACTTTATTTTCGGCGATAAATAATCTTGATATTTCACTGAGGTGAAATAATATCACATTTTTCACCTACCATCAATAGACCGTTATAACAAAGAAATATATTTAGACGAATGCTTATAGGAGTAGTAAGTATGGCCACCTCCCGGTACAGATGAATCAGTTTAAAGAAGGCGCAAATTATTATAATTTTCTAATTGTACTATTTTACTTTGAAAATAGGAAGAATAATTATGTTACTGTTAATATTTTCTGTGCGAATAATTGCAAATTACAGCAGAACATAAACGGTAAACCACTGACATTAAAACAGTAGAACATAAACGGTAAACCACTGACATTAAAACAGTAGAACATAAACGGTAAACCACTGACATTACAAAATCAGCTACTTCAATATGTTATTCAGCTTGCTAGCCAATGCGTTTGAGCATAAAGTAAAAAGAAAACATCCAACCAAACCAACCTTTCTGTAAAATTTGTTCGCAATATACCATATCACAAATTATAACACTAATGCATATGTCAATGCATGATCGTGTTTCTTCCTTTGTTGAGTCAATAAAACCATCATATCCCAAATGTGCCAAAAGCACTATATATTCAGTTCTTAGCGTCATCAATCTACAAAATTTGAATGACCTTCTCAGAAGGCAATACATACAATGGCATTTGCTTTTAAAAAAAGGTATGTGCAAATAAAAACGAAGAATTGCAGATTGATGGCCGCTTTCAAATACACGATCCGTGCCTTGAATGTTATTTATTGTACCAATATTAACTGTGATTGTATGATATGCAAACTCGTAGTGTAATACTACCTTTCTCGTGCATGTTTGAACTATGTAAACTTGAACCAGGATAATACTCGGCAAGCCTTTTCTTTGTACACATAGGTATCCACTTGCAATAAGTTTTGATAAGTGCATGAATAATAGTTTATTTAGCTGTAAGTACGCATAACGTTAATGAGAACGGTATTAACATAATATGTGTATAAAATAAATACACACATTGCATTTATGTTTTGTTCTGAGACAGCGGAAAGAACGAGTTTAATATGGCGTAGGGATATGACGAGGATGTAAGGCCCAGATGTGTTCATAGGTCGTATCAGACACGTTCTTTCCCTTGAAGCAGAACAAAACTCGCATGCTGTTTTGTGTTGATAATATTGCCTCTCTTTTACACTTTCTAAATATTTTTAGGTTTTGCTGTACGAATGAAATTCAAAAGGAATAGGGATTTACGACAATGCGCAGACATCATACCCTTTTAACTTACATGATTTGTTCTGAGTTGGGGTCAAGAACTCGTTTGATAAGGCTTCTAAATACATCTTGGCCTAACGGCCTCAAAGTAACCCTGCTCCACATCAAGTTCGTTCTTTCCTTTGAGCAAAACATGTATGCAGTTTTGCGAAGCTGCATGCATTAGTGTGTCAACACAAAAAATGACCACGGTATGTAGTTAGCTTGATTATTTCGATTTTCACTGAGACAACAAGAGAGATTCCAATGTGCGTAATACAGGGCAAAGGCAAAATCATTTAAATATCTATTGACTTAGAAGGTCTTGATATATATGCCACACAAAAAGAAAGTGATACTGTGTTTCAACCCGTATTATTTTCCGTACATAATGCATAACTTCCATTTTCTTGATATGCGTCGTGACGTCCTGATTCCACTGGGACTTTCGTAATTAAGGCAAAACAAGCGCACAGGAAATATAAATAATAGTCTTTTATGTGCAACAATCGATTGCACATGCATTAGTCGTTTTCGCTCGGGGCAAAATTCTTTTTAAATTCAGAGACGGTCTAGTTCAAGAAAGAGTGTATCTTTTCGCGGGTTAATGAGAAAGGAACTTATGCGACCCATTATCGAATCGATTTAATTAATGCATGAATCACTGATCTTATAGACATTGACATCTTCATGCTGTCTGACTTCGGGGAATTGCTGCTATCTAGAAATAATTTCTTTCTAGTGGTATAGAGTGAGAGAGAAAAAATTTCACCTGGCTTATTGATGAACAGTTTAGGGAGTGCTTGTGCTCATATATAAATATTATAATTGACCCGTCCATTTTTTAAAATAGTTTTATAAACGTTTGATTTTAACCACGACACAAATGATTGATGTACGAAAACGACTGTTTTATAACAGTTGTATTCGGTATTACCTGAAGATCATCAAAATGCATCTCTCACCCTGATTTTCTTTATGAATATAAAATCATTTAAATCAATTATTGATACTATAATATGGTCAGGAGGAATGTTTCAACTGACGGATTTATTTCTATACTTTTCTTTTTGAGAAAACGCATCAGGTGACTATTGTCAAGATTTGATCTAAAGTCACGAAAGCAAAATTTTTCTGATTTTATTCTAATTAGAAACTATATTGCAAGCCTTTTCATTTGATACATCTTGTATGCATACATTATCTGTCCAACTAGACATATTTCTCAAAATATGCGCAGGATGTCTGCTAATTGAAAAGGAAGTCTAGTTTATTTATCGACTATGAAAGCTAATAAAGTCTGTATTATTCCATTCGTAATTAGTTCAAGAACTGGTCTAGCTATCAATCCATCATTTATTTTCCCTGTCACCTCCTTGATCTGAGCATTGGTTCTCAAGATGTTTATAACATTACTAATCGGTTTGATATCATATAAGGCGATATATGTCTCTTTGGCATCTTCAGCTGTTATCACACCTGGCATCTGTCAGTAGCAAATGTCAGCACTCCATAGAATCAGTAAATTAGCACCGAACAACAGACAGAAACACTATCTTAAATCAAATGATTTGCTTGGAAAACTTCTAATATTTCCAGAACAATGATGCTGAAACAGTGTCTTCATGTTTGATAAACAAAGTCACTGCCCTTCTAAATTAGAACAAATTTCATCCTGCTATATTCCAGGCCAGCCAATGTGTCTTGTTGCAGAATATACACGTATAACATGCCGCGGGGATCTTCAATAACAGTTAACACATGGTTCACATTATTAAAGCAGTCAGGCTGCTTAAAACTGAAAACATGCCGTAGGAAGTGGCACCTAAAGCTTTCAAATTTTTGTCGTAGGAAATAGACCTAAGGCTTTCCAAATTTATTTCCTAGGAAGTAGCACCTAAAGCTTGCTAAAGTTATTGAATACTCACGCTGCTACTAAAGCAGAGAGCGAGACACATACGTATAATTCAAACATGGCTTGCTATTATTGCTAAAGACGAGGCACAGACGTATTCAAACACGGTGTGTACCCTCAAATCAGTACACAAATATACTTAGGATGCCTTTTATTGGTAAGAGCTAGATATGTTTGTAAAGGACACATATGAAAGAATGTAGGCAAAGGTTCCAATGGAAAACCTGTCCATGCTAATCATGCAAATTCGTTTATGAAACTTGTTTCTGACGTTTTTGTCTCAACAGTCAAATAGCGATTAGAAATAGTTCTTTAGTTAATCGAATAATAATAAAAGAAGATCACAAATACAATATAAAGAAAGAAATTAAATAATTTTCACTGGTGCATCCAATTTTTCATTCTTTTAAGTCAATGGTTGCCCAAATTTCTAAGTTGTGGACAACGATAGAGTTTGATCAGAAGAGGTATTCAGATCGCAATAATGTTTAGTATAACCATACCTTTTAATAATAATAATAATAATAATAATTAACAGAATTACCGACAAGTAGAAATCATAGTGAGCGCATTAATTAAAGCATAACCTCATAATAATAACGACAAATATACTTACTTACCAGTGGAAATGTCGCAAAAGTTATCTCTGGATTCATTCATCGAATTGTTTATGTAGATACGCAAACACGTTGATGTAATTTTTTAAATATGAAAACTGTTAACCTAGTCACCACGTAGTTGCGTATTATATAAGTCATGGCGGATTCAAAAATTTTGTTTAGATTTGTATAGAGGGAACGTAAACAAGTAGACGACGGGGGTGTGACGGACTGAATCACTTGAAGCCCCATGGTATTAAGCGTTTCTTTAGCATGGCATACTTCTAACTACCTAAATGTAAAGAGGACGTTCTGTAAGACACCTACTGGTATACTGGTTATTTTGTGCTCGGTTTTAGGAGTGGAGATTGGATGGTGCGCGGAATAAGCCCCTGTCCCCACCCCTATCCGCCACGGTAAGTGAAATAAATGAAAGCTAATGAATAAATTTACATTCTTGAAAGCATTCGTCATTAAATTATTACATTCGAGTAATGTTTGAAAGCACATTATTTAAATATTTCCAAAATCTGCAACGTTTTTCTTTTTGAATCAAACTTTCTACTGTTCCCTCGGTATTTTCATATTTTCTTCTCGTCCTCGTTCTTCTTCCCCGATGGTGATGATGATAATGCAGACAAGAAGAAGCAGTATATCTTTTCAAATGTTTCAGATATCTGTTCTGTCCGAACATCCCTCTTTTATATGAATTGTAATTTACAATACTATCCTCTGCAAATAATTAAATGAAATGTCAAAAAGGATTTTCAGATGAAAAGCCTGTGTACATCTATCTACTTATCTCTAATTATAAAACATCGAACCATGTTCTGTATCCGTGCGTATCGTAGACTATGATAGTAGTTGTCATGGGTAGGTCTTGTCCGGGAGACGGTACCAGTATTTGTTAGGGGTACACCATGTACTATGCGTTTAGGCTGTACAGATATTTGTTAGGGATATACTTTGTCTTGTTCGTGTAGGCTGCTGTACAAATAGTTGTCAGGGATAGGCCTTGTCCTGTAGGCTGTACATATAGTTGTCAGGGGTAAGCCATGCCATGTACACTGCACCAACAGTTGTTTGGGATACACCATGTACTGTACATTTAGGCTGTACAGATAATTGTTAGGGGTACACCTTGTCTTGCTCGTATAGGCTGTACAAATAGTTGTCAGGGATAGGCCTTGTCCTATAGGCTGTACCAACAGTTGTCAAAGGAATTCGTTGTCCATTTTGTTGCACCAATAGTTGTCAGGGGTACGCCTTGTCCTGTAGGCTGTATCAATAGTTATGAGAGGTAAAGCCTTGTCCTGTATGTATCTGTTGCGCACATTTATCTTTAACTTTCCTATGCATATATTCTGTAGACATTATAGAGAATAATCATAGAATTAATTTATAAAATCAGTTGTCATTTCTTGTGTATTTCACCACATGTACATGTCCATTCTCCATGTGGTATACACTATACAAACTAAGATAACAAAAAAAAAAAAACATAGCGTGAAACAACCGAAACGTTTCTTAACGTAAGTTTTCTTTACAAGTAGATGGATCAGTATGACGTGGAAAAGCTTTAAATGGAGGTGTTATTTCAGGCTTTATCGCCTGAGTTGTCACCACGCAGACCCTTTGTCTCCTTGTAAATGCATCCACTTCACCCCCCGCGTTAATGACATTCCTGGATCGACCCCTGTTGATGTCCGAACAAAGAACACATAAGCAAGATTTGCTAGATTTATAATGCAGGCAAAATAAAACCGTCGCTTTTATATATATATATATATATATATATATATATATATATATATATATATATATATATATATATATATATATATATATATACACTGAATCAAGTTTTTAAAGCGCACTGAATCCAGCTAGGTGGGGATCGCAGGGATTGTTCCAGATGAATGAAATAAAACACGACAACGAACAGCGTAAAACTAGTTCTAACTGGTCTACTCCATTTTGACTCTCATTGAGACTTTGTTAGATGCATGTAGTAAACTGATACAAACAAGACCAACACTAAATATAAAGCAAAGCTTTGAATGTAATAAGGTTGAGCTGTCTGAAACTTTAGATGTCGCGCCTAATATGTTTTTACTGCAATGATAAAATGGAAACCTTGTTGCTATTAACTCTGAAAAGATGTGTAAATGTGTATTCGTTTCTGTAACGACAGTATTAACAGCAACAATAAAAAATATCAACAAGAACTTCAACACCCACCCACCCCAGAACAAACAGAGCAATTACAGGTGAGTGAATTAATAATGAATTAAAGGATGAAAAAATTGTTTAATTGAGAAAACATTTTGAGTCTTAAGCAAATGATAATTTTATATATATGTCGATGTCTTTTTGAAGTCTTCTTGTTTTAAGCCCTTATTTTGGTCATTTTGATTCGGAACTCCAGTTACTGTTTATGGCAGCTGAGGTTAGTATTAAATCACTCAAAGTATGGTCAGAGGAAGAGAAGTGTTCTTCAACTGGACTTCTGTCCAGCTTCCTTGTCATCTAATCCTGGACTTCAGTCAAGCTTATTTATCATGCGATCAGTTCTGTGACGAATGATCCTTTTGTATCGCTTTTCAGTTTCTCCAACACATTGAAGGCTACAGATCTTGCATGTAATGAAAGAAATTACTTTCTGAGCTTTGCA
>JAECUM010067244.1:0-11137 GCA_016617855.1 Megalonaias nervosa
GATTCTTGAGTGAAATAGGATTTTCGAGCACATTGAAACGGTGACGGTCTTGATAATACTAGCAGCAGCGAGGGCGAATCCTACAAGTTTTTTTTGGGAGGGGGTCGCGAGAAAATAAAGCTTCCTACATAAATGAAAACACAAGGTCAATAACGCCAATGCGAAGCCTCTAACCGACCGAGACTGCTCTAATTGGGCTAGATCATTTTGTTATTTTATCTTTTGACGTTTGTGTTTTCGTTTCTTATGCGTGTTCGTTTATCCACCCGGGCACTCAGTGTTTCTCGTTGCCCTCCTTGTTGCTGTGTCTCTCAACCAAAAATTGTATCGAGACCAATACGATATCGCTACCGAGTATCATGTGAATTTATTGTGATAAATCCGTGTGGAGTAGCTTGCGCTTTTGAAAAGAAGTTTCTGAACTTAATCATATCCATATCCCCTGAACGATAAGACTGGTGGATGTTTTTTAGTGTGTGGGTGTCTACTCCATTAAGGACAACCAGAAGATTGCAGTTATTTCTGATCACTTTAGGTATTTGTCTATATCGCTGAGCAAGATACATTACGTGAGTATTTTGTGTCTGCCTCGGGAAAATATCCGAGCTGGCTTTGATTGTTTGTTCAGCATCACACCACCGTAAACTACGAGATTATTAATAAATCCATCGAGATCATCCACGGATGGAGCTTTGTCAGTATCAGTGATAACTCAATAATATCATTACTGTCTTCATTCGATGACTTTGCTTCTTCATTAAAGTATGTCAGCACATCGTAGCATCTCTGATCATCTACAGATGGTGCCACTAAATACAACTTTTCCTACTTGAGCCATCTCATTATCCGATTAACAACAATTGCGTCTACCAGACCCAGATGGACCTATGATAATTGCTCTGATAGAATTTGGAAGTGTTGCATGATGCTAGATTGGCTCTTGCTGTCGTGTAGCTGAGAAGTCAATGATATCCATATTGTAGGAATATATAATAAATAATATGAATTTATATTCTGCTCGATGCAGAGCTCCCACCGCCACCAGTGGATTAACAAGAATAATAACAAAAAATAAAAAAAAAAAAATAAAAAAAAACGTGCGCTTACAGGAAAGTGTGTGAAATGTGATACAAGCAAATACAGATTTATTTCGTCTCGTACGAAAACAGATGGTGATATCGCTGCTTCACTGGGAAAATTATCAGGGACTCCATGGCTAAGTATACTGGTGAGAAGCATCTTCCTGGATATAATTATTGTGGTCCTGGAACCATACTTCATGTCCGACTTGACGAACGAGACCACCCAAGAGCTGGAGAGTATCCAATAAATGCGATTGATCAAGCGTGTCACATTTATGATGTCGCGTATAAAAATCCAGATTTACAAAAACGACATATTGCAGATGTGAAGTTGATACATACGTTAAAATCTGTAAATAATAAATCTCTCAGGGAATTACTAGCTAATTGGCTGGTAGGGTCTGCGATGAAAGGTGAACTAGTGCTAGGGGATGGTAATTAATCATAAATAACTATTATAATGAAATCGATTTATTACATCCCAAGAGGATATTGGAGGGGTAGAGCAGCAGCGATTAGTAGACTTGCTGATGCAGCAAATATCACACGTTCTGTTGCTGCAAATTGGTTAGCACGACAGGCAATATGGCAAATTTATCTACCACCATCTAAAATAATTCAGTACGCACATTTTGATGTCAGCGCTTCCAATGAAGTTCATCAAGCAGATATTTTGTTTTTACTATTAAAACGGGTAGCCGTCAATCACGCACATACAAATACGCATTAACTGTCGTTCACGTTGCAAGGATATATAAAGAAGCAGAATAATTATCAACAAAAACAGCAACTGAAGTTGGATCTGCTTTTGAACGAATTTATCAACGAGCTACATCTACTACAGGTTGATTTTGGCAACGAATGTCTTGGTGCAGTAATGTCGATGATGAAACAAGATAACGTCAAAATCAGACGAGGACATACCGCAATTCATCGCGATCAGGGAATCGTTGAACGATTTAATCGAACACTTGCTGAGCGATTATTTTGATATCAGTATGCGCAGGAAATATCCCTAAATAAAGTTCAGAAAGACAAATAATCTCGTGAATGGGTTGAAAGACTACCAAGTGTGATAGATGCGTTACATAATGAGATTACTCTTGCAACTTTTATGAAACACATCAGCGCGATCACAAAAAAGATATACCAGTACAACAACGTGACACGTCCTCGAAAGAACCTGTACTAGGTAATGTGACTGTAATATATTTATATGAACCTAGTGAACTTGAAGGGGGTAAAAAAGAGCAACTGATCTTATTTTGAGAGTGACCAGACATAACGTTTTCAGCATGGAAAGATCCACGGTTTTTGCAGCAATCTGCAGACTAGATTCAACTGTACCTCAACGTGGATTTGTTCGCGAGCAATTACAAGTAATTCCTGAAGATACACAATTACCTCCGCCTTCACTTCTGTGAAAGCTGGACACTAGCTAATCGACGTCGATTACACTCAAGACAGGTCAACATCACATTTTCGCGTATATGACCGAGACTATTATTAATTCTATCCAAGGTAAATTGTCTTGGAATATTATCCGAATACCGCCACAACATTAATGTGTTACAGCTTGCACAGTGATTTTGCTGTGGTTTCAGCGTCATGATAAACTCAATATCAATATCAAGATCAAAGTCACGCTTACTTTTATGTCAGATCGCTGATAACCATCTAATTTTGCCTTACTATATCATCACAACTGCTAGCAGTGCTTTCCTGAGTCATTGCGTGGTACATGATAAACCTTCGTAGCTGAGACATTCTTCTAAGTCTCGACTCCGCTAGATAAACTAAATTTGACCATTCGATCCGATCATCGACAATCCAGATATTTGCATCGGAAGGAGTTAATCCTTGTGACGAGTGAATTGTTATAGCATATCCCAGAGTCCACGGAGATTTGTCCATCATGAACACGCTCTCAACAGCACTCACAGGAACAACAACAATATCATTAAGAACGAGCTTATGCTTCCCATTAATTCCAGGTATCTCAAACTTCAATATTTTGTTTGCGTGTGTTTGCTGGGCTATAGCACAACTGCACAGGTACATCTGAAAACTTTTCTTTATGGAACATACATAATTGCTGTTGAAGTGTATCACGATCTATATTCCGACTTGCAACTATCAAATAAGCAGGCCTCCATAGATTCCAAGAATCATTCATCGTAGTCTCGGGAATTATCTCACGCATTATTCCACATTGAATATTTTATGGCTGCAGTCAGATTAACTTCTTAAATTCTCTCAACGGTTCATCAATAGTTTTATGATCATTAGTTATTTCCTCATAATAATCTACGAACTTTTTCAGCCATTCATAAGGAGATGATCCGTTATAGGGTGGTGATTGAACATGATCGTCAGACATGGTAACAGCAGAATCTTTTATCAGCAACCAATCAAGAAACATTTTTAATACATCTAGCGACACTGTACATATTTCATCCCAGATATTAATCTTAGCATTATATTTCTCACCCATTCGCTCAAGAGTCCATGCATTCCCTTCCCTCGGAAGAAACTCTGATAAGTATGAGATTTAACTCCTCGTTAGTTCATTTCTCTGGCGAGTCTATGTGAGTGGGTCAAAACAACCATATCAAAATTCCGAAGTAATTCAATCGCACGTGTTGTTTTACCAGAACCTCCAGGTCCATTGAAATAAACAATCTTATATCCGGTCGATGAAAGTTTTGACATCTGGTTATTTTTATAATATGTTTCCTTAGATTCAACGTCGGCAGATTCAAAATAACCAAGAATATTTTCTCGCTGTATTATTCATTCGCCCCATTATGGATCAGGGCCGATATGTAATTGTTTTAGCAATCCTGCGTACTTTTTATTGATATAAAATGAATCTGTGGCGACTCTAACCACGGTATCAGCAAATCTATCTATCATCGATAATAAATTTATCGAAACGTATGCTATCATTGAAGATCTTAAATGAGTAATCTATGGTGGGTAACCATCAATGCAGATTACAATTGTACCTAATTTAGTTCCGTCCGATAGGTTAACATTACCTCGACTATACAAAAAAAATCACAAATGATTTTGAAACGCTACAGGAACGGAAATATGATGGGAGGTATATACTAGCAGCCGAATACAGATTTAATAAATTGATACAACAAGCGATGAAACAATCTCTACTTTATGTCGATGATGATAGGAACAACCGCAAATACGTTTCACTTGTAAACGCAATTGAGAAAGTTAGATCAGAGTTATCACGCTAATACGAAACAAAAACGATTGTGAGTTCACGTGTGCGACAGCTGAAAAAATCATGTACGAATGTAAACTCGGTGACAAAGTCACTGACGAAAGTCAAGAGGGATTGTAAAAGTGAAAGCTGTATTTATTTTATTCAGATTTACTTTATCTTTTATTCTGACTCAGATTCAGCTTTATTTTCGTTTTTATTCTGACTCAGATTATTTTTTTCTTTCAACCAATACTTTTTTACTATATTGACTACATCTTCGGGAATCTTACTACGTAGTTTGTTTAGACAATAATAAAGCACCATAATTTGTTAAGAATAGTTTATTTTGTCTATCTCGGCAATTGTTTAATCCATTAAATTCTCTTGTTGATTTAATTTAAGGAGAGGTCAGTCACGATCTCACATACAAACTTATTGTCGAAACTTCATTCCTCAAATGAAGAAGGTGCCCGTTCTGGTCAGTAAGTCTAAAATGTATCCGTGACAACAGCGGATTATGACATCGTAGATAAATCGGATCAATGGGTACTGACACAATTAAAAAAAAAACCAGGAGGTACTTCAGGGGTGAATTTGTATAGAATATATCCCTGTTGTGCCTGTCTGGATTTTTTCAAGAGCTACTTGATAGCTGTCATCGATTGCATCACATGCAAGATTGACTGCGATCGTTGATGTAATATTGACCATACCTGGTGATATATGCCGACTATCGCCGTTTATGTCATTGTTATATTTGAAAATACTCAGAGCGGCTGCATCTGCCACTGGGGATTGTTTTCTCCATGCGGCAATGATCTGGGATAGTATTCATCGATGATATCGTTAACTGTTTTCGTTCGCTCGTCAGCGTTAAATCCTGGAATTATAAATATTGGTAATTCTGCTTCTGTGATCACGTAGTGTCTGAGAAATAGCTGCTTAAGTGTCGTTGTATGGGGGTGGATAAACATCGACGAAATAATCACCGATGAATGATAAGCTTATTGGAATAATTGAGGTCGGATACAACCTGGTTTAGATGTTGTATCGTTTCCATGATATGCTGCTTTATATCGTCGTTGGGATATTCTCGTACGTAACTTTGAAACAAATTTTGTAGTTTGTTACTTACTTGTTTATGTTTAGATGTAATGGCATCGGGAAAAAATTTGATGAATTTTTTGTCGATGATTTTATTATCATCAAAGTCATATAAAGTTCTTCCAAATACAGGATGTATTGAGCTATCAGACATAGTAAAAACGAATTTTCTTACCAGTATTATCACGTGATGATTGTATATAACTTCACGGATTTGTTTCGATATTCTAGAAGCGACAAAAATAATCTTTTGTCTGAAACGTAATCACCACGTTGAGATTGTAGTAGTCCTTCAGGTGCTGGTGGTTGTGCCTCTGGCCATTCTAACACAGTTCGGATCGATGATTGATATATATCGACGGTGTAGTCGGGTCGATATTTCTATCGCGGCTGATAATGTTGCCTCGTGAACCGTAATAGCGATCTTGGATTCTTTTCCTCTGATAGATTTAATCCTGCGTTGGAATTTACTATTCATCTGTTCTATTTGATAACGGCCCGTGGGAATACCAACATCTTGCCAAACGGGGGTTCCATCGGATTTATTTTTTATAAGAAAACACAATGAATTATTTGCTAGCAACAGACCAAACGACTTTGATCTAATATTTGGCCTGCTGTAATATACTCGCAATTCTGCTAAAGCTATTTCTTTGGCTGGAATTGCCTTTGGAAAGCTAACGTCGAACTCGGGATTAGTTGAGCTCGCTGATATCATCGTGGTCGTGGGTGGTGTTGTATTAGCAACGATTTGTTCTAGCAATTATGATGATGTAATCATTGGTGATATTATTATTATTTACTTTCTGATTTAAATCAAGGTGACTCTGTCAATAGGGTTTGGTTTCCAGTTAATTCATGGTAAACCTTAATCATTTCTTCTAACTCCTGGTCTGATATTATTCCATCATTGAGCCCTCATGTTATCGCAATGATAATTTGGCATGTAAGTGTGTTACCGCTGATAACAGCGTTGTATATTCGTGTAATTTATCAACCGCACACGAGGATTTTTTTTGGGCAATGATATTAAGAATATCAGCAACACTAGTTATAACTGCAACACCAACTACTATTACTGGTGCTATTATGTATGGCGCTGATAATGATCTGATTATAATTGCTGTTTTCAGCGACAACGGCGGATGCAGAGTATACAATTATGTCAGGAACGCATCAATGATATTTTCAGTTGGGTCTGCAACAAACACATTTGTTCGTATCTGAAACGTTGAAAGTCAATCGATTGGATCATTATATAAATTGCTAACACTTTAATAAAATGGTAGTTTGGCAACGAATTCAAGACACCAATAGTGAAACACACCGAGGTCTTGTTTTTCCTGTTCCACCACGAATGTTTCCTCGTTGTCTTCCTGCAGTACTACTAACACAGATCCAGGAGATCTACTAAATGGAAAACCATGTTACGGGGACGTAAGTTTGGAAGATATTGTAAATGTTGTATTGCCGTTGAGTACTGAAAATCTGTATAAGCCGGAAACCTGAGCGCGATGTTTGTTAGATTTATCGAGTGGGGACCATCATGCTGATCCAGCCGCTACTGTATATACTACATCATCGGTAATTTTTCTTATGTCAGAGAGATTAATGTCGATAACTGCTGGACTTCCAAAACATTCATTAATGGTTGCATCTGTGTTTCAAAGTAAACTTGCAAACGTGTTTACGTGAGTAGCAGATTCTGATCTAAAGGTTTTCAATCCATCATTGATTTCCATTAACGAGGGCATCATCGGGATGTTGATATTATCGACGTATGTTTCGTTGCTGCATCATCATTTGATTCTGGTTCTCTAAGACCAGTAATTTTATTATTAGCCATGGTGAGAGAACCAGTCATTGTATCAACGGCGAATAGCAAACGATCATTGATCTCAGTTCTGATCGTGCTGTTGTTACTGTCTACTTATCGTTTTCTTGCCACGCAATCGTCTGATTTTAGTTCTCTCATTGATAATTGTATTTCTGCTCATATTGAGATCGACAAACATAATATCTCCAATTCATATGATTCGTCCAGCAATCTCTCCCATGAGTGTTAGAATTGATTCCTCCGAGTTTTAAATTTTACCGTTTTTTGTAAATACCGATAAGTTACCTTCGGTCGCATCTGGAACTCACAGAATAATATCTGTCAACGGAATATTACTCGTTTTTAATCGTCCATGTTGATCCTGAAAAACAACAACTTCTTTTTTGTCCACATCTACGAGATGCAAAAGATTAGATATCTCGTCCTTGACATGATGAAGTGTTGCGTATTTGGATAATCCACCTCGAGGCATGCCCTGAACAGATCTTCCAAAACTATCTACCATTGCATATTTACTAAGACCCGTTTAAAACGAGAGTGGATGAATATATCGTCTGGTGGTATAATCGTGCACGACTTTATGAGGCGGTGTCGTTGATGATGACACATCGTCGTGCACAGCAAGTAATTCACGGCCACATATTGGCGGATAAGTTATTGTCTGCGTTGGTAATGTTGAATACCATACGGGAGTGTTTTGAAGTCCGTTGACGGATTTTAAAAACTCCTTCGGTGGTTCCAGTCCATACGAATCGAAATAAACAACTCCACGTGGATCAATCGCATATGCAATGCAGGGAGTACCTGGAGCAGAACTTCCATCGAGATTAATGATACCTGTTTGAACACGATTTGGTTGTTTTGGTAATTGATTACGCACAAAAACACAGCTGAAAGTTTTGATGTTTAATCACTTAGCAGCATCGAGAAAATCAAACTTGGACACGGGAAGTATCAACGATGTGTCCCGGGCAGTCTTAGACCTTTCCCCATGGACTGTCCGTACTATGTACGAGGGGTTCCTGGCAGTCTTAGACCCAATCCGTGAACGGATCGACCTTTTTTGGAAGTATTTACTCATTGGCCTGCTGCTTTCTTTAATGCCATCCCAGGGGCAGTTCCAACAGCACCAAGTGCAGCTGCTTTTGCAACAGCTGGGGCTGCGGAGGCTATCGACGCAGGTATAGCTGCAAGAAATGGAAATATACAACCCGTCATGACTTCGTCTTTAATGGCCCTCGCAGAAAGATTAAGTCGTAAGCCGGTCTTTGATCGTTTGGCGTCATTGAAATGCATGAGTTGACGTTCAGTCAGTGATAGTTTATTTGGACCGCCTGCCATCTGTTCTGATTGCAGAGATATTTTTTATTCTCAGTTCCCTTTTGATACTGATTGTATCTTTTTAATCTGACCAGGAGTCGCAACAATACTAACATGATGATATGACATTATAATATCATGAGGGATTTAATTACATGTTTTCGAATGGGGCATCAATGACTCTCATTCGTCCACCAACACCTTCAAGTAACATTGTCTTGTCTGAGAGTATAACAGCGATTGCCCTGTAGTTAGCAATAGTTCCTCTTGCCACACGAGCTCGAAAGTGTATATCAACGACAGATTGTCTGAACAATTCCAAGTGTTCCAACGAAAGTATTAGATTGGGTACAGCGTTGTAAAATCTAGTTGTGATATTTGCAGACCAGAATCAATATTTTGATCACGTCCCATGAATATCATCAAACGACGATATGCACGTGCTACATGATTATTTTTAAAATTCATTTATATATCCTCAGCTGGTTCTTGATGTTCTTATTCTCAGTGAAACCTCAGTAACACCAAGTTTTTCAAATATCATTATACTGTGTGTTTGTGAGTTTTCTCCTGCAGTATCTTAGAAAGGAACAAATATATGTCGAGACACCTTGCTGTGATGCTATCTGCCATGTGAATAAATCATTAATGTGACTTTGAACACTATCTGTGGTCATCGTCAACATTGATAATGTTGACGTACCACCTTGACACATAAAAGAGAGCAACCGTTGTTCTTCAGCGAATGACGGTATGACTACTGGTATCCACAATGAAAGTTTCGTAAGTGTTACTTTACCTGCATCACCGATGGGGAGCCATATCGCATCATCGTCCGTATCCTTTCGTACAAGTACAATTGTATGCTTCACTCCGAAAATCACCTTTCTGACATTTCTGCAAAATCCAAGGATATATCACAGTGGAATTCCACATGAAAATCTTCTACTTCCTTCTTTCCGCCATTGATCGACGTGATGCGAATCCTAAGTTAAATTCTGGATTAGCACCATGATCCAACGGTCCCACCTCAGCGTCAGCGTTGTCGGCATTGTGTCTTGGTCGTCTTATAGTATACTGTCTGTTGTTAGTGTGGTCAAAAGTACTCTTCAAAAACACTGACGGACCAGCCGGTCTTGAATAATCATCGCTGTATCTTTCTAGGCCCAATATCGTTGTGGCAACGTCGCCGTCTTTTAGACATGATTCAATGGGTCTTCCGTCTATGCTATACGTGGCGCTGTCTGACAACTCCATGATGTCACCATTAACAAAACCAACTCTAAAATCAACTCCATATTCAGTATCATCTGTTTTTCAATAAATGTTTCAGCTGGTAAGAAATATCTGCTTGTATCATGAACTTGCAGCTCAATTCGCCCACGCACATTTGGCTGTATTGGGCCATAAGAATAATATTGATAATCACGTATCGATTCATCTTTGAGAACTGGTGCGTGCATGTCGAATGCGGGATCAGATACACATTTTTATTATGCCTGTTATCGTCTAACAGGAAGACCACTTCCTGCTATCAGACTAGCAGTTATATTTTTATCTTTGTCTGATAGGGGTACACCATCCAACTCAGCTAGTTTTTGATTTGCAGCTTGATTTATTATTTTCCTAACATTTGCATTCATAACTTCTGTGCTGGGTAATTTTACTGGCTGAGGTCGGATCGCTTGGGGAGGTCTGCGTAATAATCATGCTAGTCTGACGTTGATTGCTAAGAATGCTTACAAGCAACATCGCCAACAGCACCAATACCTTTATCACGAACAACGTCAATAGCTTTCATTGCCAGTTGCCTTGCAATCGGTATTGCGTGTGGGGCCATCTTTCTGAATAGATCATGAACAACATCACCAAGTCCATCTCCGTAGATCGCTTCATATGTAGGTAATCGCGAATTTATCACCCTGACCATTACAGGTCCAGGTTGAACATTATGTATGATCATCTTATTTTCTAGTCACTGATATAACTGCATCAATCATCAACGATTTCTTGGTCGCGGTAATCATCGGCGAGTTCATCAAAGAGGGACCGATACACATTAATATCCATGATATCTCCTGTAAATAATACCTGACAAATAGCAAGTACTTCATTAATGTTTTCTGGGGAATTATTGCCAGCTAGTTTTCCGCCAATCAAAATTTCTAATCGTTCAACATCAGCAAGGACGTTGCTGGGGCATGGAGTAATAAGACCACTTCCCCCGGTACCTGTACTAATACCACTTCCAGTGGCGCCGGGGGTAGAAATTGCATCATGCCATTCTTCTTCCTTCTCGGTTGTTATTTTGACTGGTTGCTGTTGTTATTGTTTATTTAGTTGTTGTTTTTGTTGTTGATTGTTATAACTGCGCAAGATAGTCATCTATTCCATTGCTAAATGAAATATATCTTGTATCATCATTTCGGATTCTATCAACTCCGTAGTATATACGAAATATTTATTTGTACCAGTCTTCACGGCCTACAGAACGATCATGGTACTCGGGCTTCAAATATTGTTTTCTAACATCGTAACTGTGCACGGCAACCACAAGTAATTTTATGA
>JAECUM010067246.1:0-15047 GCA_016617855.1 Megalonaias nervosa
ACAGGCCTGCAAAAGAGCCCCAGAAAATTCCATATGTAGGAAAATGGACAAACAGTACACAAACACAGGAAGATAGGACGGAATCAATAAAAAGGGTTTCCTATACCAATTGGTAGGTACTAACAAAATATTTTTTTTATCTCTTTTGACTTTTAGGTCCTTTCGGAACTTTTTGTTGCGCGTACATAATCTTGAAGTTGGGAGATGGGGCTGTACCCACAGTTTAAGAGAAGCATATTGTAATAAAACAAAAAATGCGGTTCCTGAAACTGGGTACAGTCTGTTTAGTCCTACTTTGATTTATTTAAAAATGAGAAACGTCTCACGGAATACATGCACAAAAAACACTAGTATTTATTTTTATTTTTGCAACTACAACCGTTTCTCATCAAAAATACAAAACAAAAACAAAAAATATGAAATCATAACATGGGAATGGGTTTGTCATTTCCAGAAAAAATAATAAAATTTTTCTCTTGTTTGTTTTCAAATATCAAATACAACTTAGTACAAAATCTGAGAAAAATTTGGAGTTAATGCCGTCCTTACACAAAAATCTATAGCAAGCATACAATATAGCATACATTCACATAGCAAACACAGGACATAGGGACCCTTGGCAAAGGTCACTGGAATTTAAAAGGAGAGGGATTCCGATCAGGAGATTGAAACCTGATCGGATGAACAACCCTTTAGATACACTAGGAAAATAAATACCCCATCAAAAATTTGATATTTAAATAAATTTTTGATCAAAATTCTACTTATAAAGAAAACAATGCAACTCACCTTAGGGGCAACACATACACATAAAATACTTTTCTTTTTCTTTTTTTTTTTTTTTTTTTTTTTTTTTTGCTAAAGTGGGGGCATGTCACAGTGCCCAATGATTAGGTATGACGTCATCTTCTGATGGCATGTGTTGTACTCGACTATTTTTCTCCAATTGCGAATTTCTCGAAATTGGCTCGAAGAAGTTTCTTGACACCTTTCCTACAGTCCCTATTCAGATACTGTCCAAGAAACGTTAAAATCAAAATCCTCTAAGTTGGAGTACAAACAGTACAAACTAGTGATACAATCTATTAACATTTGCGTGTTTTTCATACCCGGTACCCATAGGGCGCCCATTATTTCGCTGTTTCCTTTCGACGAAATTCATCAGGACTTCCTTTGTAGGTGGTCTCTATCCCCGAGATATAAAATATCAAAGAAGTGTCTTTGTCAAAACTCAATGAAAAGATGACGTAGTGTCCCAAATGTAACGTAAGATATAATCTTACGGCATGTGTTGTACTCGATCTTCATTATCTAGTCACGAATTTCTCAAATTTAGCTCGACCAATTTTGTATTTTCATGCTGTTAGAACGGGTCTCTAGCTAGATAATGTCTTTTGGGCATTTAAATCAAAATCCTCTAAGTGGAGGTTCCATTAGTACAGACTATTGATACAATCTATGAATATTTGAGTGTTTTTTCACACCCGGTACCCGTCGGACACCTCTTATTTCGCTCTTACCACACGACTAAATTCGTCAGAACTTTATTTGTGGATGCACTCTATCCCCTAGAGATAAAATATTAACGAAGGGTCCATATCAAAACTGTAAAGAGGGGGCTTAATGGCCCAACTGTACACCGGTAAATGTTGTACTGAACCGCCTTTTTCGAGCAGCGAATTTCTCGAAATCGGCTCGGCGAAATTTCTTCAAACTTTTCCTGCTGTTAGAATGGGGCCCTATTTGGATACTGTATGAGAGGCGTTGAAATCAGAATCCTCTAAGTAAGGGGTCAGTTAGTACAAACTACTGATATTAACATTTGCGTGTTATTTATACCCGGTACCCACCTGGCGTCCCTTATTTCCCTGTTTCCTCTCGACGAAATTCATCATGACTTCGTGGATGGACTCAATCCCCCTAATAACAAAATCTCAAAGAATTGTCTATCTCAAACTCTATAAAGAAGGGACTCAATGGCCCAAATATGTACGTAAAATACAATTTTCATGCGGAATGTGTTGTACCCGACTGCCTTTATGTGGCCGCGACTTCTCGAAATCGACTCGACGTATTTATTTGTAAAATTTGTTGTTTTTTTTTTTTTTACTTTAAGCACGGGAGCCTAACCAGGTTCTGTCCAACAGGCATTGAAATCAAATTCCCCTAATTAGAGGTAGCAGCAGAGAGGGTAGACCCTACAACTTTGTAGAGACCTTATTTTTGAAATTTAAGGGTTCCTACGAAGGCTGAAAAAAAAGTTTTTGTTTTAACAGTAAAAACTTCTCTAATTGACCAGATTTTTTCTGATCTTTTTCACGTGCTGGTCACTACGCGTATGTCGTCCACCCTCTCTGCTGCTATGAATTAAACAGCAAGTATAAATATTATCAATAATGAGTATTGGAGAACCACACTCAGCTAAATTAACTCGAGAGCGACTAGAGGCAATTAAAAAATATCTACCTGTTCGTGATTCTGTTAAGCAACAACTACAATCGCGTCAGGAGTCTCAGGTGGAATTTACAGAAGGTACAGAAAAATTATTTAAACCGATTGTCGAACCAACGAAGAAAATTGTTACAGCAACTGAGGCAACACAAAGAGCTCTTGCAACACTGCCTGTTGATATTGCTGACCTTATTCAAGCTGCTCAACCAGCTGCTGCTCAGCCTGAAGGCGCTGAAGCACCAGCCTCTAAACCAAAATTAGCAGTTGAATTGATAGATAAATTTGATGAAGTAACTATTAAAACAATTAACAATATTGAACACCTACAACAATTTGCTGAATTTGCTGTGAATAATTTTAGTCGAAGAGATAAATTAATGAAACTTGAACATGCTATAGATATTAAAAACAGTGATCAATGGCAAAAATCATTATATCGCATACGCATGAATGTTCAACAAGCTAGAGATGATGATCCATCATATCGGGTTTATAGTAATGAAATTAAAAATTAAAACAATTAATAAAACAAGAAGAAGAAATGGACAGAAAAAAACGTAGAAGGCAACAATCTCCAAAACCATTTGAATTATCACCAATATCATCATCACGACAATTTGAATTATCACCAATATCATCACCACGACAATTTGAATTATCACCAATATTATCACCGTATTTTAAAATGAAACGACAAGTACGAGATATACAACAACAAAAACAACAAATACGAAAACAACGACAAGAACGACAACAAAAAGAAGAATTTGTGCTATTACCACAATCACAACAACTACAACCAGTCCAAACAACACGTAAGTAAGAAGAAGAAGAATTTCAAGACGCCCCTGGCGCAACTGGAAGTGGTCTAGGAAGTGGTCTTATTACCTGTCCCAATAATGCTCTTGCTGATGTTGATCGACTAGAAATTCTCATTGGAGGAAAACGAGCTGGTAATAATTCCCCAGAAATCATTAATGAAGCAGCTGATATTTGTAAACGATTATTTACAGGTGGTATCATGGATATTAATGTATATCGGTCCCTCATTAATGAAATCGCCGATGATTACCACAGTGATTAGATACAATTAGTTATAAAGTCACTTAATAATAAGATGATCATACACAATACTCGTGGACCTACCATGGTCAGGGTAATAAACTCTCGATTACCGGTATACAAAGCGACCTACGGAGATGGATTAGGTGATGTTGTTCAGGGTCTGTTTAGAAGAATAGCCCCAAAAGCAATACCGATTGCAAAGCAGCTAGGAATGAAAGCTATTGATGTTGTTCGTGAAAAAGGTATAGGCGCTGTTGGTGATCTCGCTAGCAAAGCATTCTCAGCAATCAAAGATAGACTATCAAGATTAATATGCAGACCACAAGCGACCCGACCTCAACCTGTGAAATTGGCTAGCACTGAAGTGATGCCCGCAAGTGTAAGTAAAATAATAAATCAAGCCGCTAATCAAAAACTAGCGGAGTTGGCTGATGTACCAATGTCAGACAAAGACAAAAATATAACCGCTAGTCTGATAGCAGGAAGTGGTCTTCGAGTTAGACGAAGACGATAATAATAAAGATGTTTAAGCGCATATCTGACCCCGCGTTTGACATGGATGCACCAGTTCTCAAAGATGAGTCTGTGCGCGATTATCAGTATTATTCTTACGACGCACGAATTCCAGATCAGCGTGGACGAATTGAACTACAGGTTCAGGATACAAGTAGGTATTTCTTGCCCGCTGAAGCATTTATTGAAGTTGAAGGTGAAATTTTAAATAACGCTGTTCCTGCAGCACCAGTAGCATATGCCGCTGATATTAGGGTTGGTTTTGTTAATAACGGTATTATGGCGTTATTTGATAGCGCTACGTACATGATTGACGGAAAAAATATTGAATCAATCCAGAAAGACGTCGACGTTGCAACAACAATACTTGGTCTTGCGAGATACAGCGACGATTACTCAAGATCAGCTAGTCCATCAATGATGTTCTCAAAAGATACTTCTGACCACTCTGATAACAATCAATACAATATTAGACGACCAAGAAACTTTGCCAACAACCTTGACGCTGATGTATGGCCGGTGGTTCATGGTTCTAATCCAAATTTCAACTTAGGATTTGCAGCACGTCAAATAATGTTGCATGGTGGAAGAAGAGCATTTTCATGTGCAATTCCACTGTCACATATCTTTGGATTCTGTAGAAATGTCAGAAAAGTCATTTTCGGAGCTAAGCACACAGTTGTACTTGTACGAAAAGGCGATGATAATGATGCAATATGGCGACCCGGTGGTGATGATGGTAAAGTAATTCTTACAAAACTTTCCCTGTGGATGCCAGTGATGACTCCGTCAATATCTGAAGAAGATCGGTTGTTATCTTTTATGAGTCAAGGCGGTAAATCAACGTTGTCATGGTTAACAATGACCACAGATGCTGTTCAGAGTGCAATTGATGGTTTATTTACATGGCAGATAGCTTCTCAGCAAGGTGTTTCTGCACCAAGACATATATTTATTGCGTTTCAAAATGCTGTACGAGTAAACGATCAAACACGTAGTCACATGATATTTGACCAACTCGGTGTTTCTGAGATTTCATTAAGGATAAATGGACATCAAGAACCATCCGAGGATATATTACTGAATTTTGGAAATAATCATGTAGCACGTGCATATCATCGTCTCATGTCGTTCATGGGTCGTGATCAAAACATTGATACTGGTTTACAAATATCGCAGCTAGATTTTACAACGCTGTATCCGATTTATTACTTTTCACTAGAACATTTAGATTTAACAAGACAATCTGTTGTAGATATTCATCTTCGAGCTCGTGTGTCAACAGCAGCTATTGCTAATTACAGAGCAATTGCAGTTATACTCAGCGATAAATCGATGTTACTCGAAGGTGTTGGTGGACGAATGAGAGTTATTGATGCCCCAGTAGAAAATATGTAAATAAACATGTAATTAGACCGTTCATAATATTAATAATGTCATATCATCACGTTAGTGTGAGTCTGACTCCTGGTCAGATTAAAAGGCTGCAATCAGCATCAAAAAATAACTGTGGAATAAAAATATCGCTAAAGCGAGAACAAATGATCGGTGCAAATAAACTATCGTTGACCGAGCGTCAGTTCAAAAACTTCAATGAAGCCAAAAAATCAAATAAAGGCGTCAAACTTAATCTTTCTGCGGGCGCCATCAAAAACATCACTAAATCGGGTGGTATATTTCCACTTCTCGCAGCTATACCAGCATTAATAGCAGCTGCAGCCCCAGCTGTTGCAAAAGCAGCTGCATTAGGTACTATTGGAACAGCTGCTGGAATGGCGTTAAAGAAAGTAACCGGACAAGGAATCAAAAAATGGGAAAGGGTCTAAGATTACCAGGGACCCAGTATCCGTGGTACGGAAAGGGTCTAAGATTACCAGGGGCCCAGTATTCGTGGTACGGAAAGGGTCTAAGACTTCCCGGGACAGTTTACTAATATCACCCATGTCCAATTTTGATTTACTTAATGCTGCTAAGCAATTAAAAATAAAAAATTTCAGAGGTGTTTTTATGCGCGATCAATTACCAAAAAAACCAAACAATATTGAAACCGGTATCATTAATCTCGATAAAAACTCTGGCCCGGGCACGCACTGGGTAGGATATGCAATTGATCCACGTGGAATTATTTATTTCGATTCGTATGGATTAGCACCACCAAAAGAATTTTAAAGTACGTTACCGGCGATATTCCAATCTGGTATTCAACACTACCAACACAAAATATAACTGATCCTCCAATATGCGGTCGTGAAACTCTCGCTGTGCTTGATGCTGTATCAAAATCAACAGCACCGCCTCATAAAGTCGTGCACGCGTTCACTACACTACGTCATAACACTGAAACAAATATCAGTAAATATAATGGTAGATATTTATGGAAGATCTACTCAGAAGAAAGATAAGAAGGTCGATTTATCTAAATATGCAACTCTTGATCAGCTCAGAAATGAAATCGATGATTTATTAAATATCACAAGTGTGGATCAAAATGAAGTCGTCGTTTTTCAGGACAAACAAGGACGATTAAAAACGAGTAACATACAACTACTAGATGTACTTGTACGAATTCCCAACGCGGTTGTTAATAATATCGTTACTTTCACTGATCAAGGTAAAATACAGGATTCCGGTAAGTCGGTTAACGACTATCTTAAGAAAACTGGTGATATATTTACCGGTGACATTATTATGTCAAGAAGAAAAATTACATATCTTGAAGATCCAATCGCAGATACAGACGCAGCAACAAAAAAATACGTCGATGATCAAGAATCCAAATACGTGTCAGTGCGCGGTGGTATAATGCGTGCATTTCTCAATATGAACAACAACGGTATTAATAATCTCAGAACACCAGAAACAGATTTTGACGCCGCAACGAAGAAATACGTCGACGATAAGGAAATTCCAATAATGACTTCGTTAACGACAATCAATGATGGAATTGCTACATTTAGAACTGATTATATTAATTACGTACAAACATTTCTAAATTTTCGTAGAAATGTAAACAGATCTATTAATGACTTTTTTGGAAGTCCACCAGTCGTTGACATAAAACTTACCGACATTAACATGAAAATCAAAGATATTGTTAGTGGAATTCCTAATATCATTGAAAAAACGAATTTAGGAACAAAGTTACTTGCCGGAATGCCTCACAAGCAGATCTTCAACGTAGTATACACAGTAGCAATAGGATCAGGAGTATGGACACTGCAAGATAATAATCTCAAACACACCACAGAAGTCACTGGTGTATACAGACTGTCCGTATTTAGCAGTGCAAAATTCAGTATATTTACTACATTTCCATGGCGTTATTCAAACGATACTTTTTCTGGAGTTGTATCCGTCATAATAAATAAAGATGCGGAAGAAACATTTCTGCTGGAAGCATCTGATAAAAATTTAACCAGAGCGTTATACTGGTGGTGCTTGGAATTTGTGTGTGAAACTCCTCAGTTAGTTATCTAGATAAATATAATGAATCAAGAGTCATTTATCGATGTTCAACGTCACAGATACGCTCAAGTATGTGAGTGTCAAACCAAACTAAAAAATATCATCGACGATTACACGATAAAGGTAAAAAAATATCGGCGACGTATTGTTGTTACTGATATAATGGTATACTCGGTTTCTGCTGTTATTGCTGGAACTGGATTATTACTATCAACAATAACGATGACAGCGCCTGCAGTTGTAACAATTATAGTTTCCACGGCAACAACATGCGCAGGTATTTTCAGCATTATCGCTAAGAAAATATCTACGTGTACAAATGATAAATTAAACGAGTACATAATGAAATTGCACACAGCAACAGCCACCTACACTAAATTATGCTCGTATCTTTCAGCGTATCTCAGTGATGGTAAAATATCTGATGAGGAGTTCGTAACGATAATGAAAACCTACGATGAAGCATTTATAATCGCTAGTGACAATAACGGAAAGATGGAGAATTAAATAATAACGATAACAATAATGTCATCGTTAGAATTACTTCAGCAGATCGTAGCTAATACAACGCCGTCAAAAACTACTATGATATCATTAAGTTCAATCAATCCTGAATTTAGCGTTAACTTTCCAACCGCAATTCCAGCAAAGGAAATAGCGCTAGCACAATTACGAGTTTATCATAGCTGGCCAAATATCAGGTCAAAACCATTTGGTGGACAACCAGCAAATAATTCACTGGTATTTGCGAATAAGAATAAACCTGATGGAACACCTGATTGGCAAGTTGTTGGAATTACAACGGGTAGTTATGAAATAGAACAGATCAACGATGAATTTCAAAGCAGAATTAAATCTATCACAGGGGAAGAATCTAAAATAGCGATCACTGTTTTTGAACCAACACTATCAGCGATTATTGAAATAAATTCTCCTGATTACCTCGTAGATATTTATCAGAGTTCGATTAGATCTGTGTTAGGATGGCCTGAAGTCGCACCTGTTTATAATGGAGTTTCAGAACCAACTAAAAATGAGTTTAAAACGAGTGAAGAAAAATTCATTAAAAATCCAGAATATCGAGGAAAACAACCATGGAGTAATACAAGATTTGGATTTCCAAACGACGATAGATATTACTTTACCGATTTTTACGGTAAAAGGATCCCCAAGTTGAATAAAGCATTATTTATTATTAACACAGACACCAAGACGAAGATTAGTTTATATACTGTTGATGTAAGATTTATTAAACATTTTTTAGATACTCTTAAACCCGAATACGATAAAACGTTTAATGATTTAAGAAATTTACTTATTTCATTATCACAACATTATAATGAAAGTGTAAAGCAGCAAATAATCGAGTCAATAAAACATTTACATGGGGTCTTATTCGATTTATACATCGTCAATCGAAGTATTATAAACACTGCGACTAAACTCGACGGAAATAGTTACACAAATCCAGAATCTAAACAAGTATTCCTTGATCATTATAAAATAACAGAAAAAAATTTACAAATATATGTTATACCAGATTTTAATAACGCTGAAATGAAGAAATCATTAAATGATCTTATTGAAGAATATTATCCGGGAGTAATTGAATCGTGGAAAAAAATAGCCCCACTACCGGTTATACTAAAACACAATAACAATCCCTTTGGTGCCGGACGTCATATATCACCAGGCATTGTAAATATAACAACAACAATTGCAATCAATCTGGTATGCGATGTTATTGAAGGTAGCTATCAGATAGATCTTTCTAAGTCTAGCCAGGCTCAGCATGGTACATATTATACAGTTTAAGTCCGTTGGTACCTCCCGGTTCGTTAATTGTATCAGAGCCAATTAACCCCGTGTAGCTGCGAGTTCATAATCCGTTATTATCAAGGATACACTTTAAACTTACAGACCAAAGCAATCGCATTCTGGACACAAGAAATGAAGAACTAAATATAAACCTGTATGCAAAATCATAATGCGTTTTCATAACAAAAAAAAATATCCAGATGTATATAATACTGTATTCTTTGTTCACATAAAATCCGCACACAGTGCGCAATCGATATCTATTATCTAGAAGGTTGGGCTGCATATTGATTATTCCATAACGGCTGTTACCGCGTAAAGTTATTTTAAGAACATCTGCTATCACTAAATCAATTTCCTTGGTTATACGCATAGATTCAATGTTATACAGAATTATATTTTTTGGAAACTAGAAATCTCATTTTACACAGAAAACTGTGGTTTGTGTTAAGAACATTGTAGTTTTTAGGAAATAGGTTATTGGTAAACACATACTAACTTTTTCAATATGTATTTATAACAAGGTCCGATAGCTCACTTGATAGCGCGTAGAAACTCTCATCCGGAGGGTCATAGTTCGAAACCCGAGAAAGACAAATTGTCTGCGGGAGGCGATTTTAGGCCAAGATTTATAATCTATTGGGGGCCTTGGCCGAGCCCCAGTCTATTTGTGAACAGAAATTAGTATACCTACCCGCGTGTCAACACGTAGTAGGTGTCAGTTTTGCACCCTACGGATTTGATATTTGGGGTGGGTGTGCTAGTTTCTGTTCACAGGTAGAGAAAAGGCCATTATCATCATTGTATATAATCATAATCATCATTGTATATAATCATTATCATCATTGTATATAATCATATATCACCTTCATTGTATATAATCATTATCATCATTGTATATAACCATTATCATCATTGTATATAACCATTATCTTCATTGTATATAATCATAATCTTCATTGTATATAATCATAATCTTCATTGTATATAATCATAATTTTCATTGTATATAACCATTATCTTCATTGTATATAACCATATATCACACAAAAAACAGCTCCCTGACAAAAAAAAGTCATGGGGGCTAATATTTTTTTTATATTAAATAAACACTTATTATATAATGAATTTTGAAAATATCTATGTCATTGTTTCTGCGATTAAAAATTTACAACATAACGGTATCAATGTATCTGACAATCTTAATGCTGAAAAGATTCTATGTGATTTTGACTCATTACAACAACGAAAGAACGAGAACAGATTCACGCTATCCGCTGATTATAAATTCATGAAAATTATCCAGCAAGGAATGTTAAAGTCACTGGCAACTGTAACTGATGATCAAGTAAAATTGTTTGTGCCTCTCTCAAACGCTATTGACAAAATCAAGCTAGAATTATCTCATGAATACGAACAGAGAAAGATTATGAACTTTCGTATAAGACAATTAAGAGAGCATTGTGAAAATACGAGTGAAAATACGAGTGAAAATGACAGCGATAATGATGGACCATTGACTGTGATAATAGCTAAACAAAATCCTTGGGAAAATTAACATAACCATTATGTTTCAGTAGGTATCATAGATTTGGATATGTTTCGCATTGTGGATACCTCATATTGACAAGTATATTGTATCCCAACCATTATATTTCAGTAGGTATCAAGTAATCATTTGGTAACATTAAAAATACGGTAGACTAAACGTATTGAAATCTTTTTTTTTTGTGCAAATCTTTTGGAAAAGGCAGATTTTTGTATATTTTCTGCGACAAACTGTACCGATCGTGGATGTATATCAAAATAGCTGGCATCCGCATTCATTGATGGGAAAGTTATTTTTTCACATGTCTGTATATTCATGGATAAAACAGATCTCGGGATCTTGGGATATTTACCAGTATTTCCACGTGTAGTATTCTCTCTTTGTGTAATAGCCTACAGGTTAGATAACCTATTATTCTTGGGATTCCCATCCAAGTGGTCAACTACAAATCCGTCTTTAATCAATCCAAAACAACACTCAAAAATGAACCTGTGAAATAAATATTTATTTTCCCCAGCACTGAATATAAAATGACCAGTATTATTAAGACTACCGACTGTTTTTTTCAATCTGCAGTTTCTAATCACACCTTCTCGAGATGCTTCATAATTAGTAATGATTGGATGTGACACAAACTTATTTTGTTCCATTAATATATAATATTTATTTGTCTAAATCATTGTTTTTTGAAAATCTAGCCAAATAATCTTCTTCGGTCTTTATAGGAGAGTCAGTGCTATATTTTTTATCGTAATATCGTTTCAACTCTCTGTACTTTTTACCACCGCATTGCGCACACAGTTGAGTTCTTCCTCGCACTCCAGCACTACACACAATACACGGTTTTGGTCCTAGACTCCCGTTCCTGGCGCATTGCATATGATAACTACAATATTCATTCACGCATGTTCTGTTACACGGAGACGTATAACCGATTTTTAGCCAGTTGCAATGATTTGGTTGAATCATATACAAAAGATTAATGTTCAATTAAATATATATTTGCCTTAATTATAATATGGAAAAATTATCCGCAATTGAACCCTACGCAACAAGATTCGATTTTGACAGACTACCCGAGTATAAACTTAGTATTTCGATGCAAGATCTAGCTTTAACGAATGCGGATATAACTAAACGTATCCATGAGGCCAAGAAGGAATTTCGTGACGATGGTGCAGTTCATGCATGGTCAACATTCAGAGTTGAAAATGTTTCTAATACGATGAATGACAAACGAGGAAGAGTAATCATTAACCACCTTGATAATCAAAAATATTTTATTTTAATAAAATTTATTGTAAATACGGAAGAATATAGTTGGATTATTCGTGACAAGCGCGATCCCGTCCGCGTGCAGTCAGGAAATAATATCTTCTTGAGTAATAAATCTAAACCAGGAATACTATCTGGTATAGATAAACCGTATTATGAGCGATCGTACCCTGTAACTGCGGTTGTCTATGGAATATTTCCGCTGAATAATAAACCTGATGTTGGGGATCTCAAACCGATGAAATTGTCATCACCGTTGACAGCATCAACGAGAATAAATTGCGTAGCTGGGCGAGTTACAGAACACTTTACAAACGCGATACGTGGTAATGGTTTAACTGATTTAAGACGTAAAAAAATAAATGCATGGGCAGAGTCGGTTAAAGATACCGGAGCGTCTATCAGCGACGTTGCTGAGCTAGAGAGAAAATTAAGATTTCCAATAGCAGTAAAAACGTTAACCGGAGAGATTTTGTACAAACCGAAATATATAAAAAATGGAACTCCGATAGATATTATTGATCATAACGCGCACGCATGGACTGCTGCAGTAACAATATTTCCACGAGATAGAACGGTTAAATTGTATGACGGTGATATCTTTGATTTTATCAAGAATATTAGTAAAACCGATCCTGTTTCTGTTTGGTTATTTCAGAGTTCGGAATATAATCATTACGATCAATTTGTACGACCCAATGGTGATATTTATCGTACAGAATCTCTCCATGAGGAAATGGAACATCTTGCACTGAAATATACCTCTGATGATGTCATAGTTAGACAATTATTGAATAACTGTTTTACTGTTCCGTCAGTCGCTGCTCATTTCGCTCAGGAGGAAAATTCATGGAAAACGACACGATCGGAATTTCTTGAAGATGTCAAGAAAAGTTGTATAGAATATGGGCACGGTGGATTATGGAACACCAAATACGATTATAGTGATGTTATCTCGGTTGATATGGTAGCATGTTATCCTGGGAGTTTTCTTGGATATGGAGAATGTTCTAAATACTTTAAGAGATTCGGACATCCTACACATGACATGACCAGGGTTGCAATAAACGGACCCTTACCAGATTTTGACTTAACAGGATTTGCTCACGTAGAATCATTCGAGTTTAGAGAAGATCTCCATGCGATTACTTATATTTGGTTCGGAAGACATTTTTCAGAGCGATGTTGGGTTCCGATAGTACTATTGCGATATATGCTCGATGCTGGATTTTTAATATCGTTGAGAGTAACTGAAACGATTATATCATATAGTTCACAGAAGCAAGTTTGGTTGCCAGAACCTGATGTATTTGATGCTAAACACGATGAGAAACTTGCAAAAGATCTCGGCAGAAAAATAATCGGTAAGTTTACTCAAGGAGGATCACATGATCATAAACGAGCGTGTACAAGATTGATTATGGACGATGCTGAACTCGATTATATAATCGCTGACACGATGGAGAAAAACACATTTATAAACAGATGTAATGCTTATTTATCAAATAAAACAAAACTAGGTACCATTGTGAGCTATACCGATGGCGAGTCACCGCAGTTTACTCATTTAAGATCTTCGATGCTAGCGTACGTTTCGATAAATCTATTATCGATGATAAACAGATTTCCTCGTTACGCTGTCAGAGTTGCTACGGATTCATTTTATGTACACAAAAAATATAAAGATTTATTAAAACGCGGTAATGGTGAATGGGGGACATGGAGGATAAAACAAGAAAATATACTTAGTTACTCTGAATCTGCCGATGTTGAAATTGCGGAGACATATTACAAAAATAATAATCAAATATCAAAATCATCTGCACCATCTGTGTACGATCCTGTATCTAGACATAAGACCGTTTATCTTAATGGGTGTGGTGGTTCAGGTAAAACAACTCGTGCGATTAACTTATTTATGAATAATAACTCAAATATAATTGTTTTGACACCTACACATAAACTTGCTAGAGAAATAAAGCAACGAGGAGTAAAATCATGTACATATCACAGTTTCTTTAGATGGTGCGGAGATACATGGACCCCATCGCGGATGGGTGAAAAATATTTACCCAGGTATATTATATGGGACGAGATATGCACGGTGTCGTTAGAAACACTCAAAACATTTCTTGAATGGTTGTTATTGAAGAAAACTGCTGTGATTATGTGTGGCGATAATGGTCAACCACCACCCTTTGTTGGACAGTCTCCACATGAATGGTTGAAAACATTTGTAGATTATTACGAAGAAATACATGATGACCATAGAGCTATCGATGAACCGCTGAAAGAACTTAAAAGATTAATCAGACTTCAGCCAGATCAAATACAATGCGAGATATTGCGTAAAGTAATTGCAGAAACTTCTATGAATGAATTTTGGACTTTATGGAGACCTGCTGATTTGATAGTCGCAAGTAGAAAGATAGTTCGTGATGAACTACAAAAAAAATTATTTACGTTACATAAAGAAAAGTTTCCGGATCTACATGTACCTTTGTGTTATCGCCCATCAGATACTCGACGACAAAATATTGAAGTTGAAATACCAGGTGCCTTGGTTCCACCGAGGGTACAAAATCTTGTCTTGAATGATATCGTGTTGGTTGCTGTTGATGTTGTTGAGAGCGCGTTGAACATGGATAAATCGCCATGGACATTAGGATACGCTATAACAATTCACTCGTCGCAGGGATTAACTATAAATGATACTAGAATCTGGATTGTAGATGATCGTATTGAATGGTCGAATTTAGTCTATCTCGCCGTATCTCGAGTCAGGAGAATATCGCAACTGCGTAGGGTTATTGTAGATTACGTAATAACTGAAGAAATCACTAACAATGTCGATATCAATAAAAAATTAGTCAGCTATAAGCATTTTGACAAAAAAAATAAGCGTGACTTT
>JAECUM010067249.1:0-10304 GCA_016617855.1 Megalonaias nervosa
TATATATCACTGATGAAGTCCGTAAACATGAAAATATTTTTTTGTATCGTTAATTTTTTTTCCGATGAATAGGCATGTTTTATAATATTAATTATTGTTGCGATTGATTTACTAGTTCAAGACTTAATGTAACAAAAGATATGTTCAAAAATTAAATATTAGCATGGGCTGTAAATTCGAATACAATCGACCAATTAAAGCCGTTAAATTAATTCAAAATCATTTAATGAGACATATTTCAGTAGTAAGTTCACAAATGCGATATGCTATCAGTCTTACAAAGCTTGAGCATTGTCAAGATTAGGTTAATAGCATTGCATCTCAAATTGTAATATAATAAATCAGCACTTTGAACACCACAAAATTTAGAGTAAAAATAGACTACAGGCTTGGGTGGTTCAACCAGAGAAATTTCTCTGGATACTCCTTTCTTATTCTGGGTGGTTTAAGTAAGGCCTCACTAGAATCTTCCTCTCATTGAATATTATGGAATTAGTGATTCAATGTCACGTGCAAAGAAGTTGCAATTTGATATAAAATATTAAGCTTTTCTTTAAAACACACGAATGTGAAAACCAAGCACAAAGGAATTGAAAGAACTCCTTATAACATTGTTTTAAATATAAGTAGACCTGAATGATATTCAAGAGTCAATAAAGTGCACCCAAGATAGTTGTTGACATGTCCTAACAGATTTTGCACTAAATATTCAAGTTGTACATGGTATCTTTGTTACGGTCATAATTTGCAATTTTAATAGGAAATACTAATAGATCATGTAAGATATTTCTTTCTGAATCCAATCAAATTATTGCTTGGTAAATGAAAAGCTTACATTTAGGCAAAGAGCCTTTTCATCAAATTAAAAAGTCAAGTTATCTCCTGCATAAAATGATGTTGTCGGATACTCTTGGTCTCCTCTTTAATATACAAATAATTTAATAACACAAACACAACACACTTATCTATGCGAATAAATCTAACGACAAATGTATTCCAAATTTCCAGAGGAAGTAAATGCGTACTCACAACGTTAGTCAAATTTAAGATATTTGTTTTCCTTTCTAGTAGCAGGGTAAGATATAAAATTTGAAATCTTGCAGAATATGTAGTTAACTAAGATGTAGTCTTTGATGTTCAAAGGTTTATCACTGTGACAATATTTTTCTGTTACAGATATTTCAGTACTACATGGATCCTGATAAGTCTGCTCGATAGCAGATAATGGACATTCCTTTGTCCAACGAAAATCTAGGGTTACTAAAGTCATTGCATTTAATTCCCAGAGGAACCTTTCATTGTAGCGAATTCCCTAAGACTCATTTCGTACCTAAAACAGAATTAGGAGCGTCATTCGTTCAACAATTATATTTCACTGAGTGCCAAAACTTTAAATTAACAATCCTGTTTTGCCGAATGGAAAATTGTATTTATTATTGTCTGAGTGTGAGAACATAAGATTGAAAACATGGATACTGATTAATCATTGACAGGTTTAAAACTGTCTCTGGAAGGCTGGAGTCGTCCAAATGTCAGGTATGACCATCTGTTATTTTTGGTTCAGTAGTAACAGAGAAGATGGAATCACCTTTAAGCGTGTGTATCATGCTAAACAATTGGATGTATTGTATTTCTTGAAATTTCTTGAAATAAAACGTATTCGTATGGATACCTACCCATGTTTTCCCACGACTCCCTCATTATTTCGTGTCTAGATCTGAACAAGCACAGAGAGTTTTCCCTTCCCTCATGATGTTGTCTAATGGTGTAATAATAATATCCTAATGTAATGTTAGTTAAAATCTTACTTAACAATAGAGCTTTTCTAGAGCCATGTTTCAGGAAACAATTTTCGTACTCTTTTCACGGCTTTTAGAACTTGGACTGGTGGGAGAGGGGCTGCAGATGCCATTTTTTCATCGTCCACTCCTCCTCTTCTAAGTGGTGCGTAGGGGTGCAGATCATTTACTAGGGGTGCTCATAAGTGGAAGCTGGCGAAGCAAAATATGTTCCGTTTTTAACTGAAATTCAGATCTCCTTAAGTTATATGTGTATCCTATTTTTCGAGTTGACATACGATGCTATCAAAATACAATTTCCCACTTCTCTTGCGACAAGGATGGACATTCTCGTCCATTGCAAGATTCTGGGACACAAAATACAAGATATTTCATACGTGTCAGCAAATAACATCTCAAAGCATATAATGACATGGCTAAACAAGATGTGCCTTATCACAGCTGGGTATTTCCTAGATGTCTAAAAATCGATTACTAATGCGCCCATTAGATCGCCAGTACCGTGTCACCTTTGTTCTAAAACTTATAAATCCTGTTATTTTGGCCAATCAGGCTTCTAAGTTTAAGGTAATTAAAAGTGTGCGAATATTTCATTTTTTTTAGTCGCAAATAAATAGGAATTCGAGATAACAACTTTGTTCATTTGGGATATTGGTCTCCTCGGTGGTAAATTCAGTAATCAAAATGAATAGTTACAATGAGAGTTTTGTTTTCCAGTGTCAGTTTGTAATCCCAGAAGATAGTCTATATTAATGGACGCGTCTTGTATTAGTCGGTCATAATCAAGACAATGATGGCATAATAAAAGCATAAATACATGGAAGGACTCTTTATGAAATTCAAGTATTCTACGATATGAATCTTAACATTGTGACTCAGGTGTTTTTTTATTTCCTGCGTGTAAACGTATTATATCTTCCATCGTTAGATGTAGTTGTTAGGTTTATATTGCAGAAATGTGTGTATACAATAGGTTTAATGAAAAATTATAAAATGTAACTAAATTACCAGTACTTTCATTGACCTTGTTGTCACTGTAATTATATATTCATGTAAACGTTTAATATTGAAAAGAGAACATTTCAGATGGAATTAACGAATCTGATTCAAGAAACAGTTTCAGTTTGCAAAATGTATACAGTTATGCTTTTCTATAGTTGTAAAGACTGTGCTAAAGGAGCCTCTAGTTTTAAATGTCACGACACTAAACAGAAACGCTTCATTTCGTGGCAATCTAAGATCTTGGGATCTTACGATTTGCTTCAAACATTTACAATCATTAACAGGATAAGAAATGTATTGCCAAAAAAAGTCGTTCTGAAAGACACTGATGGCTTTCACTTTACCAGGTAAGCCGGTCATGACAGCATATAAACTGTTCACAACAGCTCTTGTATAAATGTTTTAAAAAATTATGCATTATTTTCTGGGTCATGCTATGTATATCCATGCTTTGTGTAACTCTTTGTACATGACTGTATCATTTTGTTTTTCACTTTTGGCACGTGGATTGCATAGGAACCATACATAGGCGTTGTCAGGTTTCTAATAATAAACCATGTTTACCAGCTTGGATTATGTATGATTGCCTAGTTAAAATCAGGTGGTTGAATACTGCGACATAGGTCATGTGAGTAGGTATTGTGAAAGGTTAGAATGAGTAGTAGAGTTTGTCACGTGGGGTTATATTGCCATGTATAGTTGTAATAGATTCTTGGAGGTGTATGTAAGGAGGGAACTGAGCAATTAATTCAGTGTTTCTTTAGATTTTTTGTTTTAATATGTTATTGTGTTAATATCAGTCTGGAGATTTTTGAAAAGGTGTTTCGATATAATTTGAGAGGAGACATTTGATTGGATTATTCATTGGAACTAGTCAGTACTCATTGGACTAAAAGATTATGCTGAGACAACTGTGAATTTTTCACAATAGTACATTCAAGGTTCTGGAATTCATTAGAAACATTGGATTCTTTTGGACTGGTGTAGAACGTTGTAGGATTATTTTGGATTTAATTTATTACACCGTAAGTTCCCCTTCAATGATCATTTTATAACATTGATAATAAAATTATTTGCTATATTTTGTAAAACATGTTGACATTGCTTCTTTCTATTATCAAGTTTCTGACCTTAGCGTCGTAACAGTCAGCATAGATATAATGCACACAAAAACATTAAGGCATAGCAAATAATATCAAAACCAAATGTTTTTTGCGAAGCATGAATTAAGTTAGATAAAGGATATACGATAAAACAGGTTATCGAAAATATATAATTGTGTTGTCCAGTTTATCAGTCTGTCAGTCGATCTGTATAAACATGAAGCAGCCGAACAGAAGCTCATGTCATGTGCAAGAATCTTTTAAACCATTGAATGCCGCAAAATAATAATGATCTAATACCAGCATTTGATTTAAAGAAACAGAGAAATGAACAAAAACAAATGTACGTGGTTGCATGAAAGAGGAGTGTTTACTTTCGAAAGACAAACATGCAGCAAGGACATACTTTTTCTTTTGTATTCAGCCAAAGTAATGTTTTAGGAAACAATTTTCTAGCTTTATCAAAAGGTTTCAAATCTTGCATTGGTGGTGTAAGATCTGGGGCCGATCTGAGCACGGAAGTTTCTGCTAACATCATACCAACACCTCCTCCTTCTCTAATAAAAATCACTTGAACTGACAACACCGAGTCGAAGACTGGAGTCGTAGAAATGTTATCAATGATTTATAGCATTGCTCTTCGCGGTATAAACATGACAACACCTTTAACTAGTTGGTAAGATTAAATGAGAGCCTTGCAAATATTGGAAAAGCTTAACTGTTGCAGCATTAATTTCAACTTCTATTTTGCGTATGGCCTTCATAATAAGGTATTCCGCCTTAATCAAGCATGGATCGTTATTTTGTCTCTTCCACATGTGGTACATAATAACACAAAGGTATATATTTATCATCCTGTTCATTTAATGAAGAACCTTAATTAACGGTGGTATTGTACCAGATCCATGTTTCAGGAAACAATTTTCGTACTCTTTCCACAAGTTTTAGATCTTTCACCTGTGCAGAACAGTGAGGGGCATCAGCAATTTTCAATAAGGCGCCTCTGAAAAATTTCTTTCATTTTATAGCACTGACATTAGTCTCCGTCGTATAAAAACTGAAGAAATACAAGACCTGACTAAGGCATTCGCCGGGAAGGCCTTTGGAAAATCATGGCCAAATTTGGATGTCCGGAAGTCTTCATTGAAATGGTGAAGCAATTTCATGATGCCATTCTTGCCAGAGTCCAGGACCAGAGAAATTATTCCGAACCCTTTGACGTTACGAATGGTGTGAAACAAGGATGTGTCTTAGTCCCTACTCTCCTCAGCCTCATGTTCTCCGCCATGCTTACGGACGCTTTCAGGGACAGTGACGTGGGAGTCGGTCTCCGATACCGTCTGGATGGGAAGTTGTTCAACCCGAGGAGGCTACAAGCCAAAACCAAAGTCCAAGTTGAAAACATTCGTAACTTCCTGTTTGCAGATGACTGTCCCCTCAACTCCAGCACGTAGGCAGGCATGCAACAGAGCATGGACCTCTTTTCCACAGCGTGCACCAACTTCAAACTCACCGTCTCCACCAGCAAGACCGAGGTTCTGCATCAGCCAACTCCTGGAATAGACTATCTGGAACCATCCATTACTGTCAATGGCCAAAAGCTCAAAAATGTGGACAGATACACATACCTCGGCAGCACCCTATCACAAGCAGTCCACATAGATGATGAGATCAACACCAGGATTGCCAAAGCCAGCGTAACATTTGGCAGACTCCGCTCAAATTTATGGGATAGGAGAGGAATCAAGCTTACCACCAAACTCAAAGTCTACTCAGCGGTTGTTCAACCCACCCTCCTCTATGCTTGTGAGACCTGGACTGTGTATAGCCTCCATGTTAAAAACTGAACCACTTCCACCTGAGCTCCCTGAGAAAACTGCTGAAGATCAAATGGCAGGACAAGGTACCGAACACGGAGGTGCTCACTCACGCCGGCATGACAAGCATCCACACCATGCTGTGCATGGCACAACTCCGATGGGCTGGCCATGTCGTCCGCATGCTGGAAGAACTCCTACCCAAAACGATGTTCTATGGAGAGCTATAGAAAGGAAAGAGATCTCACGGTGGTCAACAGAAGAGGTACAAGGACACCCACAAGGCATCGCTGAAGAATTTTGGCATTGACCCTGACAGCTGGGAGCGTGTCGCTGCTGATCGATCTGCTTGGCGCAGTCAAATCAATGCCGGTGCGGCAGCCTTTGAGCAGAAAAGTCTGGCGAACGCAGCTGAAAAATTTGCTTTGCGCAAATGCAGGAGCAACACTTCTGCATCTCCCAGCCAGCAACCTGCACATCCATGTCCACAGACTCCTCCGTGCCGGGATTATACTGATTAGCCATCTCCGGACCCACCCCAAGTGAATCGATGACTTAATAGTCCTCATCGACACTTATTGACGAGCATCATCATATATATATATATATATATATATATATATATATATATATAATAATAATAATAACGAATGTAGAATACCTATAATTATCAGAGTAGTGTGAATTACGTGTGTGAATAAAGTCATACATTCACTTTCTTTAAATAAAGAAGGACAATAAATCAGTAAAGCATCCAATGTGTTTCTCTTTCCACTTGATTTAAATCTTGCATTTGTTGCGGTTCTTTTTATACCCTTTCTACAGTCCTGCTTTGGTGATATGTCGGGAAAGTGGCCATCATTGTATTATCTTATACTCCATAAATATATTTTTGGATGAGGTCCAAGTCTATTAATTTCTGCACGCATACGCGTTGTTTTAAATAGCAGGATTTTTTCCCCCTAAATTTACAAATAATATTTTATTTGCATCAAACAATCCCTCGTGTTTGAAGTAACATTTCAACATATATTAGTGTCGCTTTGGAAAGCGAATAATATTGTATGTGTGTTATTTTACAATTTGCGATTACCTCCTTCCCTTCTATTTTTTCTCCAAATATACACTAGTGCTGGTTCTGGAAATGTTTCTAAGGAAACGTCGGGATGTTTTACTTATAGCTAATCGTCATAACTACTGTATCTATGACGTCATCAGTATATATGTAAACATTAACAGATACTAAATTTAACATGTTTATGAAGTTTTATACGCTGTTTATTTTATACGATTTATATTTTCATTTTTCTTCCGAAGATAAAGTTTAAAATATTGTGTTAATATTTAAGAATGCCTTTGCACGTTCAACAACATGAGTTCGTATTTGAGTCACTGGATTATTTACATTTTACCAGATTAAAATGTATTTCTTATTTTGCAATACGTTTGTTTTTTAGCATTATTTTTTCTGGGGATGGGGGTGGGTGGGTGATATTTTTCCAAAGTTGCAAGGACGAATATTCTAGCTTATCTTCAGATTGGCACGCAGACTTTGGACTTCAAAATATCCATTTACTTAATTGGATCCAAACATACCTCTTCAAAATTAATAATATTTGAAAAAGTTTTATAGCTATTTATTCAATTCCTTGAAATCTGCAGCCAGTATACGGACAACAGACTAACTTAGAAGAATTATTCTGCAAATCTAAACCAACAAGAGAAGGCACTATATATAAAATAGAAAACTTCCAGTAAGACATGATCATCGACGATTTAAAAAAAAATGTATTTATTTGTGGTGTAGAGTATATAAGAAAATAGCCAAACGTTGTGCGTACTGCTTTCACTTCAGAAGTGCAATAATTCTTTATAGCTACTAAAAACGCAGATTAGATGATTTTCTTTTCATTATATACCTTTTAAAGACGAAAATCATTGACAGTCATGAATTGGTTGATTCTGCACCAATGCAGGTAAATCTATAGACGAATAGGTTGTATTACTACATCGATAAAAGAGTTCATACACAAATTTAAGTCAATGACATGTTTTTAATACCTTCCACATAGAAGGCGTCTAACTTGGATATTTCCTGGAAATAATGAATCTTTATTTGAAACAATAAACAAGTTTATTTTCGTTCCCTTATTTCTTGCACGAATTGATGCGGCGAATATTGGGGATGGGTAGTATCTCCACAGAGCGGTCAGAATTGACAGCCTTAAGAGATTAAAAATTTAAACTAAAGATTTTAATGACTAAGATTACCTATTTGGAGTATGCTTATTTATTTTGTTTATTTCTGGACTCGAAAGTAAATTATGTGGCTTTGGCAAACTTCGTCTCTAGATAGGTAATAGACACAACACTCAAATTAGATAATTGCTTAATTGAGGCGTGCATTCAACACTCATCCAAGATTTAATCATCGGTTCCTAAACGTATTGTGAGTAATAGGATTTACACTTACGAATTAAACATACTTTAGTATTATATCTCATCAAGAGATTTCCCCTAAAAGCCTTTGCCTTTTGCTGTAGAGTGTAACAGGAACATATGATACTGGGTATCAAATGGATGCAGAAGACACAAAGTTCAATCATCTACAATTTGCATGTAAAGAACTACTTAAATAAGATAGTTCTTAAAACCTACTTGTCGTTGTTTGCAGATGGGCATCGTTTGAAAGCATCACCTAAATGCTTGCATAAATGTACCGTGTTGGCATATTTTGAAATGTTTATCCCAACTGAGAGACAGAGAAGACGAACAAGAGGAATTAATGAATGAATTAGGCCTAAATATGAAAACATAATCATACGTTGGGACAAATATGTTTTCTAAATGGGCATGCCCCGTTTAGAGCCAATGTGGAGATACAAATTTTTCTCGCACTGGTCATTTCAATATCTCATAATGAAATATTTAATACATTTTAAAACCTTTATGCTACAAAATCACCAATCTCATAGCTGTTTTGACAAAATTCTTGTCAATGCAATGAAAAGGTTTGACCACGCCTAATTATTATTAATTTTCATTAGCGTCTGTCTGTTTGTTATTTTATTACGTTTCAATGGTAAAACTACAATATTTAAAGGCAAAGGCAATCAGTACATTCTGCGAGAAAAGCAATCACTATATAACCTCTTATTTCTTAGTGTCATACAAGGATATATAAGCTGCATTAGATATTTCAAATTATGACACATTGCTATGTTAGGCAAAATAATATAAAGCGCACATAGCTTTGTGAGGTTGTATACTTCTTACTGTATACAAAAACCCGGGCTAAAACCCTTCCAGTGAAGTATAGACCTTGTTATAGATAAAGAAATTGGAATAATACTTACGCTTACTATGCCTGTAAAGTTTTGCGTCCGTTAGCACAACCAAACCGGTTCTCTGTAAAATGTAAACATTTAAGAATTTCGTTCGTCTATACTTATATCCCGGTTGGTTCTTAAATCTTACGGAAAGATTGCGGGATACGAAAGAAAACTTTGCTTTAAATGCCATATAGATCAGAGTAGTAGACGCCTTCGAATACTATCGTGATATAAGAATCGCCACCAATAAAACATATGCAAACAACATTTAAGCAAGGAGCAGTTTAGAAACGTAACAACTAAATATATTCCTAAGCATATATTTTCTAGATAAAATAAATAATATGTGGTTCCATGACAGAACTGTAACTCTATTGCACTTCAGTCTCTGACTGAGTTTTCTTCGCTGTGGGAACTCTAGAGTGAATTGGTACACGAAATGATGCTGAGGTTTACTTGCCACTTCATCTTTTAGTAGAGGGCTGTGGTTTCAGCGACTCGAACATTGTTAAGCAAGAGAAAGAAGGAAGGAAGGATTTAAGGAAAGATAAAAAGAGAGCTTACATAGAACACTTCATAGGCATGATATCGATCAAAAGACATTGCCTGACGCCATAGCCAGGACCGAAATCCAATATCTCCTCTGGGGAAATATTCATATGAATCTAGCTCTGTCTTAACTTTTAATTCAGAAAGCGAAATGTCATGTAAATGACGTTTTTGAGGATATTGATCGCAAATAAGAGTCCTATAGCTATCTCAGTCATAAAAGATAACATTCACGCTATCGTCGAAGTTACTTATCAAAGAGGAAACTGACCATAGTTCACCCACTCATGCAAATCTCTTGGCATAGAATACTCTTCATCTAGATCGTTATAATACGTAATCTGTGTAGTTCAGAAAATATCAAAAATTGAATAGACTGTCTATTAAATGGTCAAAAACAAATATTTAAGTAACATACAAAATATAAGAAACAATAACTTATTTACATTATGCAAATCTTATTTGTCTTGTATGACTTTAAATAAAGAATCAATGCCAACTGCCACAATTTCTTTTTGTACTAGATGCAGAATTTAAAACTGAGTGTCCACGCAAATTAATGGTAGTCTTGAATACTGATACATATATACTAATGCAAAGCTAGCATTTTGTTTCTCAGAGCTGACATGAGAGATGTTTTATTACTCTTATAGATACATTATATATATATATATATATATATATATATATATATATATATAT
>JAECUM010067250.1:0-10241 GCA_016617855.1 Megalonaias nervosa
ATATTTAACAATGCTGAAAACGCGTGATAATGCTAAAAAGAACATTATCAAAGCAGAAAAAATTGCTAGTGCATTTACAGGATACGACAGCAGTTACAAATTTGATAATCAAAATGTTTTTGCAAATTTTAACTCTACAAATTTATATCATCTTTTACACCCTGTTATAGCCCAAGAACTTGCAGCTCACAAAAATATCTAGCTAATAGTACAATATCATACGATTTTATCAAAATTACATGTAGTCGGAAAAGATATACTTGATGTAATTTTTGAAATACAAGTTTCGACAGCGAATTTTCCGAACCATATCTAACAGCTAAATCACGAAAATATTAACTGGAACAAATATTGCTACAATCGCCGCTGAAATACACCAAGAAATAAATAAAAAATTGGAGGAATTTACTTCATCTGGGTCAGGTTGAAAATTTGAAATGATAAAAGAAGTTTTAATTCACACAGCAAAATATAACATGCTGCGAGGTAGTTCTTACGTTGATCTCCCTAAAAAAATTAAAAACAAAAAATGCTGTATAAATGTTAAAAACAACGACGATCAGTGTTTTCGTTGGGCAATTTTGTCGGAGAGACATCCACAGAGTGACCATAATGATAGAATTGAAAAGTATTTGCCATACAAAGACGAATTAAATGTTAACGGGATAACTTTTCCAGTAGCAGAAAATCAGATACCAAAGTTTGAAAAACAAAACAATATTTCAGTAAATGTTTTCGGACTAGATGAACGAGAAAATGTTTACCCAAGATATATTTCAGAGACTGCTACACAAAAGACAATAAATTTATTATTTTATCGAGGACATTACGCTTGGATAAAAACTTTAACGGTTTAGTTGGCGGACAGTATAATAAAAATAGAAAAAAGAAATATTTCTGTTGCAGATGTTTGCAGGGGTTTTCTAAACCTGAAAAACTACCGGAACATATTAAATACTGTATCAACGTTCAAAGAATAACTATGCCAAGCGAGAAAGAAAAAGTCTTAAAATTTAAGAACTACGATCATAAGCTAAATATACCTCTTGTTATTTATGCCGATTTTGAGTGTCTACTCGTTCCAGTGGCTGGCTCAGAAAATGACCCTAATAAATCAAGTACAAGAAAAATACAACAACATGGTCCTTGCGGAGTAGCTTATAAAATAGTTTGTTGCATCAACGATAAGTTTTCATGTCCGGTTAAGTTATATAGATGTAAAGATGGCGAATCTGAAAGCCCAGCAATTTGGCTGCTAAAAAATCTTATAGATGATGTTAATAAAATTTCTAACAGATTATTTAAAACAGCTCCAATGAAAATAACATCTGAGCAACAACTTGAATTTGATGAAGCAGTTAATTGTCATATTTGCGAGAAGTTATTAGTAGACTCAAACAGAGTCTGTGATAAAGTTCGTGATCATTGTCATTTAACTGGTCAGTATCGTGGAGCGGCTCATAATAATTGTAATTTAAAATTTCATGCACCAAAGTTTATACCTGTCATTTTACATAACTTTCGCGGCTATGATAGTCATATTATTGTAGAATCTTTTGGTAACGAGGAATTTAGATCTAAACTAAAACTGAATAATAAGATAAAATGCATACCAAATAATTTTGAAAAGTATATGTCAGTTACTCTTGGTAAATTACGTTTTATTGACAGTCTGCAATTTATGGCAGCATCATTAGATGAGCTTGTAAAAGGTTGTAGCACTTTTAATAATCTGTGAAATTGCTTTGGTGAAAACAACGTCGATCTGACAAAAAAAGATATCTTTCCATATGAATATCTCGACGACTGGAGCAGATTTGATGAAACTTCTCTGCCCGGCAAAGACAAATTTTACTCGCAACTTATAAATGAAGATATTACAGACGACGAGTATAAATATGCACAAGATATTTGGAATAAATTTTACTGCAGAACATTTGGTGATTATCATGATTTATATTTGAAAACAGATGTTTTATTACTAGCAGATGTTTTTGAAAGTTTTCGTCGAGTAAGCTACAGCAATTATAGACTAGATCCTTGTTGGTATTATTCTGCTCCCGGGCTGTCATGGGACGCTCTACTAAAATCAAGCAAAATAGAATTGGATCTCTTGACAGATATCGATATGTTCAATTTTATTGAAAAAGGTATCAGAGGCGGAATTAGTGTTATAACCAAAAAATACGCAGTAGCTAATAATAAATATCTAAAAAATTATGATAAAAATCTCCCATCTAATCATATTATTTATCTGGTCTTTAATAATTTGCATGGCTATGCAATGTCAGAGTCAATGCCTTGCGGTGGATTTCATTGGATATCTCCAGATCAATTTCTTAAAGAAACTGAAAAAGATTTACATGATATTTCATACTTTGTTGAAGTCGATCTAGATTATCCTAGTTCGTTACATGATCTACATAACGTCTACCCATTTTGTGCAGAGTCTATGATGATAGATTACAGTTCACTATCACCTGAACAACGAGTCATGACAACAGCAAAAAATTCGATTGTTAATAAACTAGTTCCAAATTTGCTAAATAAAAGAAATTACGTGATACATTATAAAAATTTAAGACAAGCAGTAGATGCTGGACTGATTCTGAGAAAAGTCCATCGGGTACTAAAATTTAATCAGTGGAGGAGGATGGCGGATTATATTAACTTAAGTACGAAACGGCGTGCTGTGGCTAAGACCGACTTTGAGAAAAACTTTTTCAAGTTGATGAACAACTCGGTATTTGGTAAGACAAAGGAAAACATTAGAAAACGAGTTTCGATAGAAATTGTTAATGATATAAATCGTAGAAATAAATTAGTTAACGATGACGGTTTTGTTAGCATGAAAATATTTAATGAAAATCTTGCTGCAATACAACGACAAAAGACAAATTTAAAGTTAAATAAACCGATTTATGTTGGTGCAGCTGTACTTGATATATCAAAATCGTTGATGTACGATTTTCACTATAATTTTACCAAAAAGCAGTGGCCAGATTCGGAGTTGCTATTTACTGACACAGATTCGCTAGTTTATAATATAAAATGTGAGGATGTCTATCAAGATATTTATAAACACCATGACCTATTTGATTTATCAGATTATCCGACTAGTAGTGGATTTAATGATAATACGAATAAAAAAGTTGTTGGTAAATTTAAGGACGAATTTATGTTTGTGCCAGTGAAAGAGTTTGTTGGACTTCGAAGTAAAATGTACGCTGTGATATTAGATGATAATAAACTGACAAAAAAAGGGAAAGGTATCCCTCGCGGATATGTGAAAAAGATGATGCATTTTGATGATTTTAAAGCAGCGCTAAACAATAATATCAGTTTTATTAAGACAAATGTCATTAGATCAAATCATCACAAACTTGAAACTGATATGATTATTAAACGTGAACTTGGCAATTTTGATGATAAAAGATATTGCGAGGACGGAATTAATACGTTAGCTATTGGACACTATGCAATTTTATCTAAACTTTAGAAATAATGTTCAAAAATTTAACGTTAGACATGGAATTAGCAGTAAAACTAAAAAATTGATGACAAATAACCAGCAATTATCAATCGAATTTAATGATGAAATTTCAAGTATTTGCTTTAGTAAATTTGATAGAATGAAACTCTCGCTCATTAAATCAGATAACAGCAAATATTTTGATTATCTTGAAAGATTGAGAGATGAGCTTATGTTAAAATACGATAATTTTCATGATCCGATAAGTCAAGAAAAATATACCAAAATTAATATAGACTTAGACCGGTCGAAGGTTTTCGTGAAAGGTAGTATCTTCTCAGTAAGATAGCAATGAAAGAGTTATTCGAATGCCGTCGAAAAGTAAGTGGAAAGATAAAATTTTATTTGTATAAACACGATAATCAAACATTTCTGATGGCTACTGTTGATGTTCCAGTGATTGGCGATGAAATTCTTTAAAAAAATGAGATAACTGTCTGTCTTTCTTGTATTTTAAGGGAGATAACTCCTTCTATCTTCCTTGTAATTCGAAGGGAGATAGCTCTTTCTGTCCTTATATTTTAAGGTAGAGGTTGTCGCCCTTAGATTTTTTAGGGAGATAACTCTGTTTATTTCCCTTACATTTTGTTTCTTTTAATTTACTGATAAATAATGTTTTCTTTGTTGTTTTTTAAAGAAACATTATCTTCGTTTTTATGATTTTATCAAATTCCTTCCTTCGTTGAGATCTTTTTAACGATAACATTTAATATAAAAAAGAAAAATACAAAACGAATAAGCCACGCCCACTGTATAAGCTACTTGTAGACTTCCAAGTATTAGTCAGCTTATATACAATACAACCTTATTTATGTTGGGGGTCCTCCCAAAGCTCGAACTTCAACAGAAAAAACACACTCTCCCACCATGTCACCACTTGGTGGGTGTACTTTTGCACTCCCACGGTTTTGATTTGGGGGAGAGTGTGCAAAAATCTGTTGAACGTAGAGAAGGCCCCCGTTTGTGTGTGTGCTGTCCTTAGAGTTAAGTTAATTAAGTTCTTAGAAATAAGTTTATATGTAACCTCTGAACCTGCTAGGATGTTATTTGACAACCTAGGGGTTCACATGGGGTTGTAACTGTGCTGTCCATTGTCTGTTGTCCAGATCACCCTCTGAGCCTTCTAGAATGTCGTTTGGCAATCTAGGGGTTCACATGGGGGTTGTGTTTCGTCTAATTTCGAATATCCTCTGAGCTTTCTAGGATGTTGTTTGACAACTTAGGAGTTCACATGGGGATATTTCGATTGCCCCTGAGCTTGCTAGAATGTTGTTTAGCAATCTAGGAGTTCATATGGGGTTGTGTTGTGATTATATATTTTGTAAATATTTTTGTATATCATTGTTAAATAAAACATAATTAGATGCTTAATTTTGTATAGCTTTAGTAATATCCTTATCAAATAAAATATCAATCACATTGTCAACAAATATCATTAAATCATCTGACCAACCTCTTATTCGTTCGTCATTTTCAGTTGCGAATAACCATACTGACCCATATTTTGGTGATATATGATATCCAACTTTTTTAATACAATCGCTTATTATTTTAGGTTTTATGCCAGTATAGCATGAGGCTGATTTTATTGAATCAAATCTCTTACAAAATTTTTTTGTTAGATCAAATCCAACATGTCGGATTGCTGTTGACGGATAACCCATATTATATAATATTTCATTGTTTAATATGAAATTTTGTCTAAACTTTAAAATATAGTAGTAAATTAATAGGCTGATCCTGGATCGGTGGCCCAACTCCCCCAAAACAAATCAGGTAACACAAAGTGTTTAATTTATCGGGTACACAAAAAATATTTGACCCAACTCCCTAGTAAAACACTTTATGTTACCTGATTTGTTTTACTAGGGGAGTTGGGTCTCTGGTCCAGAATCTGCCTATTAGTTTACTACTTCCAACTGTTATACTGTTAGTCTTTAAACCCCTCCTCCGATCCCTTTATCTATTTGTCTATAGTTTTAATTTCATTTGTAACCAGCCGCAGTGAAAGATAAACATCTACTGTTGTGTACACGAAACCTTAATATTCTCTAGGTTAGTTCTAATCTAGTCAAAGAAAGAATGATTTATTCTCATAAAAGTACATGCTATTTGATTCTGTCAAAATTAAGTTATTCAATTTTAAGAATACGATATAAAGCCACCAATATATATATATATATATATATATATATATATATATATATAGAGAGAGAGAGAGAGAGAGAGAGAGAGAGAGAGAGAGAGAGAGAGAGAAATATACAAATATACACCAAACTGAACAGAAACTGTTATCCTTGGATTCTGTTGGACAACGCTTGTTAATTCTAACAGAATGCATAGATCCGAAATGAGTAGACAAGCCTTGCCCCCTTGGAGACTGTTACTAGGTACCCCAAGCTTCCCGTTAAAATGGCTGAATCATCACAGAATACAGGCACCATGTCAGATTCTCTCTCGCGTATTCCCGATAACATTTCACTGAAATACCTTCCTGATCATGATAAACTTTCCAGTAAAGTGTTGCAGAAGGGTTTGAACTATTTTACGCAAGGATATATACACGAGATCAAAGTTTTGGAGTTTGAAAATAAGATTCGCATAGAAGCGAGATTCTGGCCATCTATGAAGAAGAACCAGCCTCCGCACCGTCTGCACATCGAAATTACCGAGGAAAAGTGTGAAGATGCATACTGTTCATGTAAAGCGGGGTAAGATTTAATATATTTTGTATTTTTTATGAACTATTTTTAATGTTTGAACATGCATTTTAATACCCTGAAGTAATGGCAACTGTTACAGTATAAGTCATGCAGGTCATGTAGACGTTCGGTACCGACTATTTCAGTAATGTGGGTTATTTTTTGCGATTTGATTGCACATATTTAATTGGCGAGTATTCACTTTATTAGGATCCTCATACATCCATATTCCTTTGGAAAGTCATAATATACACACTGTTCGAGATGTACATTCGACATAAACATGTGTTAAATTACGTAATGGATACATTTGGATGAGGTCAACTTAAAGGTGTTAGCGTGCTGTCATCTCACAATGACAGCTGCAGCTGTTGAAAATAAAAATTTTATTATCCTGTTAGTTACCCTGATTTCACATGAGGTCCTTTTCTTTTGACCCAATTTAGTACCTGGCTACCTTTGTAAATGTCCACAGTGTTCAATAATTGTAGTCTGTGGTCATTCATATCCGACTTCACGCAATTTGGGAGGATTTTTTTTAAACCCCGCCCCGGCCCCGTCACAAAAACTCAGCCCCATCGTAAGACGTCACAAACCTTTCACACACCCCAACCAATAAAAATTGTCAAAATTAAAATTGGTTTGAAATCCCTTTGCATTAGAAAAACAATACAACATTGCATTTTAAATTATGTCTCTGGTAGATGGTGCTGGTGTTGGTTTTTGTGACATCACATTTTTTAAAATACTGCAACCCCCATCATCATACTTGTTCGATCACCCTCGGTGTGCGATGTCATAAATGGATGGCCTCTGGAAGCTTTGTGATGACATTTAAGGTGCAAAGCCTTCATTAGTCGGGATTGAATAGACTTTGCATAAACTATATTACTACTAATTTTTAGAAAAATTAATATTTAATTTCAGATGAGTAAATTCACTTACATGACCATGCTGACTTACAGTATACTAGAAAACTAAGATCGCATATGTCAGGAATCTCAGGCAGCAGCACTGAAGACAAATAAAAAACACGGTATCCAACATGTTTTATTTTTATTTATGTTAGTGGGAGGATTTACTAATTGCAGTTATCAAAATTGTAACTTTGACACACGTTGTTTGTAAACCAAATTGATAATGTATAAACACTCCCTCTGGCATTTCACATAGTGCTGTAAGCAGTACGTTTCAGATATGTACACCGATAAGATTTATTTTACTAATTAATGTGTATGATATGTGAAAAATTTATTGTTGCAGGGTTAGTGGGCATTGCTCCCATGTAGTAGGGCTAATTAAGTGCCTTCAAGGTTTCAAACTACATAACTTCACCATTGTTCCTCACCAGCTGAGCTGCACAAGCATACCTCAGCAATGGCATGTGCCAAGGGGATCGAAAATAAAACCAGTGCCACTTAACCATGTCGTGGTTGCTAGACCGACAGAGAGTAGGAAAAGGAAGCCAGTGGTTTGCCAGACAGATATAAACAAAAAGTATGAATTTAAAATATAAATTATTTACCAACAGAAATACTTGTTTAAAATCTTATTGTAGATGTAACATTGAGTTAACTATTTATTGCTTCCAGATTAAAATAAACACAACAAACAATATAGCTTTAATACTTTGTTTTTATTCATCATGCTGATGCAACATACTTGAATTGATACATAATAGGAATATTCATGTAAATGCACAATACAATGTCATCAAATAGAACAAGTAATAAGGTGTGCATTGAGAATATGTGCCAAAATTATAGATGTCTAAAATAGGCAATTAGAAATACGATTAAATGGCATTATCATACAGGTAAAGCAATGGATGCCGTTTACCCGTGGACCCTGGTTGGAATCTTTGTACATTATTAATGACAACTCTATAACGTGCATGATAAAACAAATTATTTAAGTTTTGCGATAAAATCTGTTCCGTCTGTGTAACTGTTTGGTTCTGAGCAGATATATACACATATGACGTATAAACAGCTTTGTCATGGGGTGGGATACGTCTATAAATATCTTGCTAAGTTTGATGAACTCCACGACATAGGAGTCTCTGTTCAGACACAGGATAAATAGTGTTCAAAACTTTGTCTGGACATAGGAGGTTTCTTTCATGTTTTTGCGCATGCAAATCCTTTATTATATATTTAAAAGTGTTTTCGGTAGTGTCAACATTTAACTAGGATTTTAAACTATCGCTAATAACTTATTTGATGCATGTTTTCTACAGAAGCAAAAGCTGTCTTAAAATGAACATTAAAGCAAAGAGACTTTTCTAAAATGTTTTCTATATCTTTCTTACATATCTTCTTGCGTAACCCATTTAATTATATCATGACACAAAAATTCTGACAAATGTATATTAAATGACGTATTCACAAAAGTTTACCAACTCAAGAATCCCTAAATGCACGTGTAAATTGTTTTTCGTAATCATTGAAGGTCTTAATGTTCAGGTCTTGTAAATACTACATGTTTGCATTTAAAAACCAACTTTCACATAAATCTTTCTGTTCATCCGGCACATAGTATTCATGTGTTAGCTTTTCTTCACCATCAACCTTAATTCTTTTAACTTCCCTTGAAGTGGATCACTTTTATTGTCGTATTGATAGAACTCTCACCTTTATTTGCCCTGCGTTTGTTTATTTATTTGACATATTCATTTTGATGTGGAAGCTTTTTATTGAGTGTCGAATTACTAGGACCTGTAAGCGATACAGATAAGGTACAAGTTATGTCTGTTTTGTCTGTTTTATAGTCAGATATAATATATGAATCTATACAATTTGAAAATATATGCGCAGAAATTAGGAAATGATGTAATAGAGTCTAAGTCATTTTGACCCTCATTCTGTTTCGCAAATTGTTTCCTATGTTTTTATGTTAAGGTTGACTACGTTAGAATTACTCATTCCTACATTAGCATCAGAAGTGGAAACATTCTTATTTATGTATTCAGTTTTAATCTGAGAGGATTTATTTTTTTACATTATTCACTGGAATTACAAAGTGCTCATTAATACTTCTTGGACCAAAACGTTATTTGGGATGATTGTGAGTTCATTCAAGGATATTTGGAGCATATCGTTGTGATGCACCAAGACTGATGGCACATTAGCACTCTCGAGGTCATTGGCACATCAGCACCTCAATATTGGAATTTATTCGGAACACCACTCGAATTCATTCGGAACTCTGTATATTTGGACCTGTGAGAAGACACTTAGGACTGTTTAGGATTTAATTCACAATACGGTAGTTGTTTAAAAAAACAACTCTTTATTCTACTTAAATAAATTATTTGTTTTAACTTGACGAAACGTATTGAGTTTAGCTCTTTTCTGTTACTTAGTTAAAGACCATAGAGTCCTAACAATTGATTTAGTAATTCAAATTCATTATTGGTGTTTTGGATCGCAGCTATAAAAACAGAAGTATGCGGTTAGGTTGATATATGTCAATATATTGTTTGGTGCTTTTTTGGAAAAATAGTCATTAAAAGTGTATAAAAGAAACGATTCTCTCGAGTGTTTCAGTCGTAAAACACTTAGCCATGCACTACTGGACATCCAAACTGTATCAAATACACGTGTATTGAATACACCTATGTTGCAGATTCATTTGAAGAAAGAGAACATACCAAGTTATATGGTTTATTCGTTTAAGTGTCCTTAATGATGAAGGATTCCACATATGTCTTACAACCACACCATTCCCATTACAAATTTGGCATTTCGTAATTGTGATCAATTGTTGTCACAACTGCATCGCAGTACCTGACGTCACAGCTGCGATACAATGTAACTTGGTAAGAGTTTTTGAAACAAAGGGAAACAAATAATGAAATTAAAAAAACTAACACAATGCAGGAATACAATGGCTAGATGCAAACGTTTTATTTCGAAATTTGAAGTAATTTGACGATCTGCCTTCATATTAGGAAAGAAATAAATGCGCGATGATATAATGTATTACCTAAATGAAAAAAAAAAAAA